>VDFB02351129.1:0-38424 GCA_007258455.2 Sequoia sempervirens
TTGCAGTGGAATTGATGAAAATGCAGTTGGGGCTTCTGCTGAACTTGTGTTTGCTCCAATTGATGCATCTTTGACTGATAGTGCTCCTTTGCTGCCTTCGGGTTTCAGAGTCATTCCCCTGGATTCTGGAATAGTAAGTATATTCACAAAGCATGGTAGCAGGTTAAAGATGATCCGAGTGTGTTCTAAATATAGTGATAGATCATGCAAATATTTTTTGTGATGAAAATACTAGTATTAACAAGAGAAGTGAAAACTATAATGCAGGATAGCTCTAGTCCAAACCGAACATTAGACCTGGCATCTGCACTCGAGGTTGGTCCAACAGGTGCTCGACCGGCTGGTGATTATGGTGGCAATTCAAGTAACCTAAGATCCGTATTGACAATTGCTTTCCAGTTCACTTATGAGAGCCATTTGCAAGAGAATGTTGCATCCATGGCTCGTCAATATGTCCGGAATGTTGTACAATCTGTGCAGAGGGTTGCCATGGCCCTAGCTCCCTCTCGATTGGGTTCTCATCTTGGACCAAGACCACCCCCTGGAACACCAGAGGCGCTTACACTTGCTCGTTGGATTTGTCAGAGCTACAGGTTAGTGATGTCCATTTGTCAGAATATATTTTGGATTTGAACAGTGTATCCTATTTATTTCCTCAGATAAAGCAAATCATTCTCACAGGTCAAAATGTCTTTGAAAGAGTTATCTATTCTTTTGAGCTGGGTGGTTTCTCTTGAGCTGAATTGATTATGTTTACTTAGGTTCCACTTGGGCGTGGAGCTTCTTAGGCCTAATTCTGAAGCCAATGAATCTGTCCTCAAAATGCTATGGCACCATTCAGATGCTATTATGTGTTGCTCCTTAAAGGTGAAATATTTTTCAAGGACATATATACTTCAAGTTTAAATGTTATTTATGTGTTTTATGTAATAAGATGATATGTATGATTTATGCATTGGGCTGCTGTTGGTGTCATGCAGGCGGTACCTGTTTTCACATTCGCAAATCAGGCAGGCCTCGACATGCTAGAAACAACTTTGGTTGCGTTGCAAGATATTTCACTAGAAAAGATACTAGATGAGAATGGACGCAAGAGTCTTTTTTCAGACTTTAGTCAGATCATGCAACAGGTAAATTGATGCTTTAGCTCATCTAAGTAGGAATGTATTCTGTATTTTGCTCCTATCTCACTTCATTATGATCTATCAACTAATTTTATAGATCGTTTTTGTTTGTTACAGGGCTATGCTTATCTCCCTGCTGGAATATGTGTGTCAAGTATGGGCAGGCCTGTTTCATATGATAGGGCTATTGCTTGGAAAGTCCTAAATGAAGAAGAAAACACTCACTGCTTAGCATTTATGTTTATGAATTGGTCCTTTGTGTGACCCTTTTTGTTGTTGTAAACCAAATACAGGTCCCAATTCAGATTGGGAAGATAAATTATGTTACACAAGATCTGTTCATATATTCAAGCTTATTATATATTCATACCTTTGACCAACTTTAAAACTATTAGAGGGGGGCATGTAATCAGCATGCTTGTTGCTGAAATTTTGTTTTTAATTTAAGCTGGAGATAATTAATTCCAAGTTGCCTTTATTAAAAAGTTTGATTAGAATTCTCTTCTATCTGGTTCACATGTTAAAAAAACGTTATGGTGGTCATAGTCTGATATGAGTGGCCGACCAGATTGAGTATTGAAGTAAATGGTCGGGCAGATACCTTAAGGGAAAGTGAAGATATGGTGGGGTTGTTGAAAACATGAAGTGGTGGGTCCTTGTCTCCCAAAGGAACTTGGTGCTCCTGTCACTGTGAAGAATGTTTGTCATTCGAAGACAAATTTTAAAATTCATTTCTCATTGGTTTAGGTAAATTTGTCTGATTGTTTATCTCTATCACTTGGGGAATCTTCTGGGATGAGGAAGGAAATCTGTAAAGGGCCCCCAATGTGATGACATGATATGATTAGAGAGAGTAAGCATGTTATTGCCTAGTGATTTGGGTTTTCATTGTAGCAAATTCTTCTCACATGAAGCGACAAACATGAGAAAACAGGCCTGGGGAAGAGTGTATCAGGCTTTAGAAAGTGGGAGCATTATTCTCTCTCTTTTTAATTAAACCCAAGCTTAAGCAGAACCCCACTAAAGTTGGCAGAGGGCAAATTGCTACACGGAAATCAACACCTGGTAGGAACTGAATGCGCATAAAAATGCAGATATATGGGCATTAATTAGAAATAATATATAATAATCTAAAGTGTTAATATGGAAAAAGCAAAAACCGCGGTAATGGATTCGTTCTAGATACTACGTGTGTTTTTTGAAGTATTGTAATTATGTTTGGATCGGCTACCAGTTGAATCATAGATGTATTTTAACAGCTGGTGGTACAATTTTATTTTGTTGAAGCATGTTTTGATCGGCTACGAGTTGATCCGTACTACAACAATCGACCTATAGTATTTTTAACATTTAGTAACCATTTTATAATGTTTTTGACTTTTCTGGGAGAATTTGTTAAATTTTGTATGCATCAGCTGGGAGTTGAATCTAGGATTTCTTGGGTGTTTATTATTGAGCTGCCGACCTCCTTGGTGATAGTTTCATTTTTGGTTCAGGCGTGGTTCATTTTCCAATACCCTTCCTCGGGTCAAATTGCAGGTGTTTGGAGGTCCCAATTTGGTCTGTGGGTCTGTTAATCTGGAATGTGATAGCATGTTAAAACTTTTCATGGGTAGAATACAAGACCTCCCATTTACTGCTGGGATGTTCTACTACTGAACTAGAGACCCTTTTAGTGACCTGTCCACATAACTCATTTTCCAACAGAATAAACATTCCTCATGGTACAGGCTTTTGTCAGGTATTCTGGAGTGGACCAATTACCATTTTAATTTTTTAACATGTTTGACTGCCACATATGGTTAAATCCTGGATCTAGGAAGAGATTGGGTTTAAATTACAGTTGCGCATGCACTTACATGTATAATGGGAAACATTATAGGCTTTAACTATATAGTATGACGGATTCGACATGAGTTTGGCTGTCATGTATTGATAAACGATCTCACGTTTGACAGAGTTTTTTAAGCTGGGAAACGCTGTAAACTTGGGATGGTGTCCCAGTGGAAAGCCATATTGTGTCCAGCCATTAGAATGCATCATAGCTTACAACCACGCTGTGCCTTTTAATATTAGGATCCTTAGTGCTCGCTGAATCATTATGAGGACTACTTTTGATGCCCTTAACATTAAATTGATTCTCAGGATCTATCCAAATTGAATTATTTAAAGTATATTTTATTTTGACACTAGTATCATTGTAGTATATTTTATTGTGGATGCTATTGCTATCCTTCATACCAATTGTACCTACTAGCTCAGGAAGAGAATGTTTATGAAGTAGCATGCATGAACTTTTCATTGTATTTCAGTTTTCGTGCATATCTTTGAAAGTGATAATGAATTGCCCTGCCCTTCATATAGCATCAAGGATATCTGTTTGAAGGTGAAATAGAAGTGACTAGATATTTTTTTTGAATTCCCTTTGTGTTTGAATATTGTAGAAGAAAGGTATAGCCAAGTTGCTTTGATTTTTTTGGAAGATATTTTGTAAATAGTGATAATGTTTATCTAGCATTTAGGATGAATATTCTATTATATTATTTGAATTTTAATTGATAAATGCATTCAAATGTGCATCATAAATGTGGATAGATAATATGGTGAAGCGTAGGTAAGTTGTGAAGTTGGGTGAAGTTATCTAGCATTTAGGATGAATATTCCATCATAAATTTTGAATTTTAATTGATAAAAATGCATTCAAATGTGCATCATAAGCGTGGATAGATAATATGGTGAAGCCTAGGTAAGTCGTGAAATTGGGTGAAATTATCTTATGCATTCAAATGTGCATCATAAGCGTGGATAGATAATATAGTGAAGTCTAGGTAAGTTGTGAAATTGGGTGAAGTTATCTTTCATGATATTGAAAGCATGACATATGAAAAGGAAATAGTGCTCATATGTGGTCTTATTACTATAACTTTCTAAATTTAATTTAATGTTCACTTTTATAATTAAAGTTGTGAGCTTTTTTGTCTTGATTTTAGCAATGTTAGCTATTTTTTATACTTAATGGAAAAATAACTTCAATCAATCAAACCAAAATTAATATAATATTTATAGTTATAAAAATGAGTTCATATTTCACACTTTTCCCTCTTGCTTTGTGCTTGGTTTAGTATTTCCCTTAAATGAACTCGAGTGATGATTATTTCAATCATTTTTAGCTATTTTTCCACACCTAGTTTGTCTCATTTTTGATGTCCTCTTACCATAGACACTAGCATGAGTGCTAGTGTTCCTTGTGTTCAAATTTGTTCTTTCTTGCCCAAACATTCCCTCTTGCCTAACCCTTAGCAAGTGAATGTGTTCTATGTTCTATAAAAATGATTTTAAAAGGAAAACAAATAGAAAAATCTAGGGACACAAGGAGCACTTGTACATGCTAGTGTCGCCTTGTTCAAATTCATTTTTTCTTGCCCAATCATTCCCTCTCAAACAACTCTAACCCAACTTCTCTCCAACAACTAGAAATAGCTACTAAATGCATCTCATGTTCTATAAAATTGTTTTTTAAAGGAAAACAAATAGAAAGATCCAGGGCATAAGGAACACTTGCACATCTACATACTTCAACACGCCTCCATGGGTGTCTAGAACCAACAAGACCACCAGTAGAGCTCTATTTCTATTGCATACCACTTCTACTCTAGCACCTAATCTCACACACTACAAGCTTTTACAATCAAATTGTTAAATTAGCCTTGGTATCTAAGGAAGATCCTAGAAATAACTCTTGGGCACCCATTTTCTTCTAGAGGTTGTATGCGGCCAAAACAACATGGTTTGTCCAATGATGATACAAATCTACAAGAAGCTAACATGACATGAAAAATAATGATGTGGCAACTAATGCATTCCTCCAATGTAAAACGCCACTTGTCAATCCCTTAGAAGCCTCAAATTGTTTGTCATATTTGCCACTTGTTTTCTTGTCCTTTAATTTTTCTTTAATTATTTCCTCATTATTGGGTTTGGGTTGGGTCAATTCATGATCTAGACATCATACTCGTCTCTTCCATACAAACTGTTTGTTGCTAGAGTAGGTTTCTATTACAATTGGAATCAAATTCTAATGTTTTTAAAAGGCATGTACACATCATTAAAACCTTAGCATTTCTATGATTACAAATAAGATTTTCATCATAGGACTCCTTTAAAGAAGCATTGCAAAAACTTTAGAGGGACCTTTTGGAAAGGTTAAGAGTAGATCCTTGTGGAAAAATGATGTAGGTCAAACACAGTTCATTTAGACTAAAGAAATTTATTGCAATATATATTTGTGACAAAATTCTTTGTTGTAGGATTTTAAGAGATTAAGATTATTCGAGGTAAAGCTCTAGAAAGTAATAGATCTATTCTCTATAGGTGAAAGATATATTTTTTTGGGAACCCTAGGTTTTGTGTTTATTGTGTTGTTTAACTTTAAATGGAGCTCATTTCTTTCATACACTAGTTTAATATAAGTATGAAACTAATATAGATATTTAACAAATAAATATATATAGCTAAGTATTTAAATTTAAATAAACTAATGCAAAGAGCTAGGAATAAGAAACTAGTAAATGAAAAAAAGGATATGAATAAGAATCCCAAAATTGATTAAAGTTTGAAGATGATTGGATAGGTTGTAGAAGATTGGAGAGGTAGACATGAATTTTTTTTGTGACATGTGTAGAACATGTGTCCAACTTGGACAATTCTATAGGTCAAGTATGCAATGAAGCACTCTTATATGTCACCTAAACAATTAGACACTCATGTATTTTATCTATTGGAGCTTTGAAGTTTATGAGAGTTGATCTTCTTTGTGCCTTTGTCTAGAATTTTTTGGTAGATCCTTTAGAAATGTCCGAGATCTATGTATATTCTAATATAAAGCTATAGGGGGAAAATAAAAGGGATTGTCCATTTTAGAAATGTTTGAGATCTAGGAGAGGATGAAGGGTGGAGATGCAATTAGTTAGAATGTGAATGACTAGGATTAACTTACCAAATTTAGTAAGTAATTGTGAGGATGAGGGAAATTAGGGACATAGACACCTAAGAAGGCTATAAATTTAGGACATGTTGAGAGAATAAGGGGATCATAAGGATAAGTGTTGTTAGGTGCCCAATATTCTTGGAATGTGTTGACAAAATAATGGGAGCACAAGGACAAGTGTTCCTAGGTCCCCATTATTCTTGGAAATTGGTGAGAGAATATAGGCTTTAGTAAATAATAATATTATTTAATTATTTTAGCCACATGGGTGAGATGGATAGTAGGAGGAAATAGGTAATTATTTATTTATTTATTGTAAGGAGATGGAAAAAGGTGATAAATTAAATAATCTAGGAATATCTAATTTAAGTGATGAACTTTAGGTGAAAGGGATATGTCCTAGGTTAATTAGGACTAGGTGATGGGACATAGGCCAAGGTGATGAAATGGGTTGATTAGGGATTAGGTGATAGGTTTAGTGATGATGAATATATGTAGGGAATATTTTAGGTGTCTACACTAATAATGTACCTCAAGGAGTCATAATGCATCAAATAAAAGAAGGCCATATAGCCCCTCATGGACTGGTTAAGCCAACATTATGAATCAACAAAACCAAAACTTGGCCTCATATGATTCTCTTGTTAACACTTTAGTAGAGAAAAATAAAAACTTGGGACTGAAATCTATAGTGCCATTTTTTTCTCGAGTCCCATCCCTTCTGTGTGTCTTAACCCTTTTAAGCCCATCATTTATAACTAATCTGAGATATTCTTAGTGGGTCCTCTATGAGTAAAAATTCCTAATTTTTTCCCAATACCATCCAACATGTGCTAATAGTTGCAAAAGATTCAAAAGAAATCTAAGTTTGGGGCATTTTGGGTATTTTCTATGTTTTATCAAGTTTAGACTTTTGTGGTTGTCCATTCTAATATGCTATCCCATCCATCTCTAACTTTACCTTTTCCCTTATCAAATCATCAAAATTCCACTTCCTAGCATACCTTTCCTTGTAGCCCCGACCTCCTATTCCTTTGCTATTAATTTCTTTTTGTCTTTTGAACTGGAGTTTCATTTGAAAACCATCCTATTAATGAGTGTTTTTCACACACAACTTAGATAAAATACTAAGTATCCTATCTCTCTTGAAAGGAAATCACATCCCAAAATCTCAGAAAATGACTACCCCAAGGCTTCGAATGTCAAGTCTTGATTTGCAAAACAACACAGTGGTATAATGTGTATTTGTTGTTTTCATGAGGGGCCTTACATTTAAACTCTAGAAAACTAATGAGGTTTATGAATAGATTAAATAAATTACAAAACCTTGAATATATCTCTAGATTTGAGATCTGAAAATGAAATGATGTTGTTCCTAAGCTAATTTTTTGATTTTAAATAAACTTCAAAAGATTAGGACGAGAAAGGAAAATGATAGAAATTCCTATGGATAATTTAATAATAATGAATTAGTGCTATAGATGGATGAATCCCTTAAATAAACCAATTTATGTTTAATCAAAGAAATACTCACAATGCTGCATAAATTATGCAATCTTCAATGGATGTAAAATATTTTCAAATCATAAACATTCACTTAAATACCCAAATCAAGTGCAACTTAAGAAAATCTTTATGAAATTGATCTAAACTAAAATATAGATTTAGACTAACCATGTAAAGTAACTTACAATCAATGAGCCAAAAATGGTATGAACCAAATATCTATCATATATCTAAACACTTCATCATTAATGTAACTAAGCTTTATATGACATTTGAAAATGAACCATAAAAAAATATTAAAATAATCCACCTAACACCAAACCAATGCTTCAACTTGTATTGATTTCAAAATAGTTTGATTACAACAATTTCTTATCTCTCACACACCTAAATCTAAAAATATATGGTCTTTCATGAACTCTAACTAACTTTGCTACTACTAATGCTAACTGAATCTTTACTACTAAATTGTATAAGGAAAAATTAATGCCTTTTATAGCAGATGTAGGGAAACCTTAGTATACAATGAATGGAAAGGAATCATCCATCACCAAGGGCTGAGATTACATTTGCATTTAATAGCTAGAACAACTTTTAATATTCATCCTCCATCTCCAAATGAATTTGACTAAAAATTAGACCTAATAGTTGTCTTTGTAGAAAAAGATAAAATACACCTTTGTGTTGAATTTTCAAAAAAATAATAGCTAGAAAATAAATAGCACAAATCTAGAACAATTTCCAATATGGGGTGCCTTCAAAGTCACAATTGGCATCTCAATCTTCATTGTGGAATAAAAAACTTGGATGAAAGCGACACACTTTACTAAGAAAATCCCCAAAGAAAGGAATTGGTGTACATGTAATACATGAAGGCACTATAGAAAATGATCATACCCTCTGCATTTTCTTTGCATGCATACTTCACAAATGCATCAAGTAATGGAGTAACCTACTTAGTTTGAGGACTTGAAGTAGCATAGACTCTGAAACAACGAGTATTATAACCACTAATTTTTTTCCATGAGACTCCTTCCAAGCATGTTTTATTTTCTATAAACTCTTAATCTCTGACAAAAATGAAGCAGCATAATCCAAACCCACCTAGGAAAAAGGAACATTTAGCTATCCTTTGTACATTTGTAACTTCCATTGCTAATTGACCAATTGATCATCACAATTTGCATCCCTATCAATGCTAGTCCTACTAAAAAAATTAGCACAAATTTTCAAATCATATAATTGAGTAATTATATGCAAAACTTCTTTCTTGGTTTATCAAAAATATCTCTTCTAAATTAATTGCATGCATCCAGAAATGGGGCTCCTTTAACTTATCTCTTCTCAGAATACCTTCTCTTATCAACACCTTAGAAGATAACCTCTTTATGACTTTGAGTTTAGGTGAAACCATAACATGGAATTTCTCATTATTTGTACAATCTTCCAATAGATTATTTTTTTAATTCTTTAGCCCTGGCCAATAAATTCTTCTGTACTTGGAATGCATCACCAATTTTTTGGTTTCCCTAATAAAAAATTCTATCAAGCCATGCTTGTGTTGTCTGAGCCATAAATTTTATTTTTTCCATTTGTTCGACTTGTTGCTTGATAGAATCACATGAGGAACAAATGTACCCTCTTCTTTTTGTATGGGACCGATCAAATGTTTAATATAAACTTGTAATTCTACCACTTTTTCCTTTAATTGAGTTTTTGTAGCTTCATCTTTGTTCATCCTTGGTACAATTTTATTTATAGACCCATGCAATTCTTCAATTTCTTGAATTCTAGAGGTAGGACCCAAATTGAGAGTAGACATTGAAATCCTCAGGTCTTAAATCTCTATTATCTTTATCCACTATAGGCATGGCAACATGCAATTTTTTTGACCTTGATGTATCTCTAGTCATGTGGGACATTATTTTTTCTTTCTTCTTCTCCTTGTGTTGCTCAATTCTATTCAACATGCTAGCCAAATCAAGATTAGAAGCTTTAATAATTGGTTGTTTTTTTTTCAAGTGTGATTGCAACCATTCAAGTGGTGTTGATTCTTCTACAAATTGTACTTGTGGATGATAAGAATGATGGAATTTTTGTTGAACATTCTCTACATTTATTGCCTTCTCACCTTGGTGTTGAACATTAGTAGCTTCTTGTTTTGGTATTTGTTCCTTAGAAGGAAAGTTAGCCACTATTTAATTTTGTGTTTGCTCAAAAATATATTGATCAATAGATGGATCTTTCATTTCATCAACAACCTTTATATTTTTATCAATCAATTCAATTATAGCTTCACTTTTTACCAGAAGAGATCAACAAATAATTGTATTTTTAGCCCCTTGAGCCTTCAATTCTTGGTACACCTATTCAATATTCTCCAATTTTGGGGGCATAATATTTTCATGAGATTCAACAATAGAAGAACCCACCCCAAGTTGAGCCAACAATACTCTTTTTTCCTCAAAAAGAACACTTAATACAACCTCCTTGAGAAAATGGGCAAGGTGGGAAATACAAGATTGTGGAAAATCTAGAGGGGTGGAGAAAGGAAGGGAAATGAATGGGTTGGTAGAGGAAATGGTAGACATGGTGGTGATGGCTTCAGGATGAATGAGAATTAATATGGTAGATTGAGGAAATGAGAGTGAATGATAAGAGGAAAGTGATGAAGGTGAAGCATTATGGGATGAGTCAATAGTGATAAGTGGAATGGAAGTAGTGGAAGGAGAGATGGTATCTTCAAGAATTGTTGTAGCGGAAATTGTAGAATAGGGAGGTGGTTGAATGCTCCCATGAGAGGAAATAGGAGGAATAGGAGAAGAAGGAATAATATCCTGAGGTGGAGAATAAGTAGGATACTGCTCAATTGAAGCTCCCTTCTTAATCTTCTTAGCTTTCTTGGGAACTTTCTTTTTAGTATTTTCTGTCCATTCACTCTTCCTTTTATACACTTTATTGCGAGATATGAGCTGTCTTTCACCCTCCTTGTTCTTTTCTTTGTCCTTTCTTTTATGTTTTGAAGATGATGCAGTTTCCCCCCTTCAACATGTTCCTAATTTTCATCTTTATCTTTAGAGGTCTCTTCTTTAGAGGATTTTTGATCTTCCTCTTCCATTAAATCAAATGTCAATTCAATAGTTTGGTCCATTAAATCAAAGGTTTGAATTTCAACCCACCTTTTGGCGAATCTAATTATTGGATTCATTATTTCTTCAAGGTTTGTGGTTTATTCTTTAGACCAAACAATTTAAGTGGGATTGGTTAATTAGATTCTTGACTATACTCTCCTTGTACCAATTCTCCATCATCTACTACTTGATCTGGTACCATCATTACTTGAATTTTTTTGATATAATCTAATGGAAGCTTAGATTATGATCTCTTTCTCATTTTGTGCTCATCCTGGAAATTTTCCCAATAATCTTCAATATTCAATTTGTGTTTATACTACCTCTCAATATTATTTTTCAACTTATCATATGGGTCAAAATATTTTCTAGCATGATCAATTACTAGATAAAAGATTGCATTTCTACATCAAATCCTTTTGATGATTAGGAAGAAGGGAATTCAGATGATCTCTTTCCTACAATGAGAGGGTAAGGAACACCAGAATGATGCATATCTTTGAGAAGCTTATTAGAAATACATAATTATCTGGTTACTTCCAACAACACTATCTTGTCAATAGGGTACTTGGGAAGCTTGCATGACACTCCTGAGAAACCTTCCATTCTCAAATATGTAAGTTTTGGAAATTAAATGTACCAATATCCAAACCTTTGAACCAACTCATAGCCTGGTTGGACAACCTATTTATGAGATCTACTTGCAACATTCTTGTAACATACATTGTGAATGCATCATTAAATATTTTGTAGTGATATGAGGAATTATGTAATTACAATTGAGGATGGAAATCATGCACCTTTACTTGCCTTGGGGCATTACCGATATTGCCTCTACATGTTAAACCCCTATATTTGAAATTTCTTGCCAATTTATGTACAACATAAGATGTCATATGAAATATTTCAGTATCTTTTAGCATCACGAATTGGGTGTGAATGTTGTCACTAATGAGTTTTTCTTAGTAGAATTTATTATCAACCTTTAATATTTCCTAAATGAAGAAAAAAATCTAACCCTCAAGGGTAGAAGCCATCCCAAATTCCATCACTCTACTTAACAACGTGACTAAATCATTGATTTCTAGAATGAAATCACTTATTTATATATTTTTAGGCATCTTAACTATTGATGATGTTGGCTTCTTCATCCAATGTTCATTTATAATATTCAAACATTTCTTAGGTCCTTGCTCATATATTTTCTTACCTTGCTCCTTGGTCATCTTTGTAATATTGGGATGGGTTGGAATCCTAAAAGACTCTATGATTTCTTCAATAGATAAATCTACTAGAATTTTTCCATCAAGAGCAACAATCATCCTTGATTCATCTAGATAATGTTGTCTACACTCGATGATTAACTTTAGACACTAAATTGATGTAGGAAATTCAACAACTCAAGTGAAATCCCATTGTCACTTATATTCCTTTCCTTGGAAGTAGGATTATTACCAAAGATTTTGTCTTTGAAATCATCCATATCTATGTGTCCCATGTTGGTATCTCCCACAAAATTCTATCTTGAAGTGAGCTTTAGGGGAGACTCCTTTGAACTCATACTTCATTTTGATGAGCCTTTTCATCTATATCTACATGAAAATACTTAAGAAATATCCTAAAAAACATGTTGTAGATGGCTTCAGGATGAAGGTGGGAAATACAAGATTGTGGAAAATATAGAGGGGCGGATAAAGGAAAGGAAATGAATGGGTTGTTAGAGGAAATGGTAGACATGGTGGTGATGGCTTCAGGATGAATGAGAATTAATATGGTATATTGAGGAAATGAGAGTGAAGGAGAAGAGGAAAGTGATGAAGGTGAAGCATTATGGGATGAGTTAATATTGATAGCTGAAATGGAAGTAGTGGAAGGAGAGATTGTAGCTTCAAGAACTAGTGGAAATTGTAGAATAGGGAGGTGGTTGGATGCTCTCATGAGGAGAGGAAATAGGAGGAATAGGAGAAGAAAGAACAATATCATGAGATGGAGAAGAAGTAGGAGGCTGCTCAATTGAAGTTCCCTTCTTAATCTTCTTAGATTTCTTGGGAACTTTCTTTTTAGTACTTTCTATCCATTCACTCTTCCTTTTATACATTTTGTTGTGAGATATGGGTTGTCTTTCACCCTCCTTGTTATTTTCTTTGTCCTTACTTTTATGTTTTGAAGATGTTGTAGTTTCCTCCACTTCAACATGTTCCTAATTTTCATCTTTATCTTTGGAGGTCTCTTCTTTAGAGGATTCTATATCTTCCTCTTCCATTAAGTCAAATGCTAATTCAATATTTTGGTCCATTAAATCAAATGTTTGAATTTCAACCCACCTTTTGGTGAATCTAATTATGAGCTTTATTACTTCTTACAGGTATGTGGTTTCTTCTTTAGACCAAACAAGAAGTGGGATTGGTTAATTAGATTTTTCATTATACTCTCCTTGTACCAATTCTTCATTGTCTACTACTTGACCTGGTACCATCATTACTTGATTTTTTGATATAATCTAATGAAAGCTTGGATTATGATCTCTTTCTCACTTTGTGCTCATCCTGGCAACTTTCCCAATAATCTTCAACATTCAATTTGTGTTTATATCACCTCTCAATATTATTTTTCAACTTATCATATGGGTCAAAATATTTTCTAGCATGATGAATTACTAGATAAAATGATTACATTTCTACATTAGATCCTTCTATTGATTGGGAATAAGGGAATTCAAATGATCCCTTTCCTACAATGAGAGGGTAAGGAATACCAAATTGATGCATATCTTTGAGAAGCTTATTAGAAGTACATAATCATCTGGTTACTTCTAACAACACTATCTTGTCAGTAGGGTACTTGGGAAGCTTGCATGACACTCCTGGGAAACCTTCCATTCTCAAATATGTAAATTTTGGAAATTAAATGTACCAATATCCAAACATTTGAACCAATTGCATAGCCTGGTTGGACAAAATTTTTCTGAGATCTACTTGCAACATTCTTGTAACATACATTGTGAATGCATCATTAAATATTTGTAGTGATATGACGAATTATGTAATTGCAATTGAGGATAGCAATCATACACTTTACTTGCCTTGGGGCATTACCAATATTTACTCTACATGTTAAACCCCTATATTTGAAATTTCTTACCAATATATATACAACATACTTGATGTCATATGAAATATTTCAATCTTTTATCATTACAAATTGGGTGTGAATGTTGTCACTAATGAGTTTTTCCTAGTAGAATTTCTTATCAACCTTTAGTATTTCCTAAATGAAGAAAAAATTCCAACCCTCCACTACTAAATTTTACTCCATTTTCTGATGAATGTTCATCGGTCGTTCGACAAACATTTGTCGGACAATCGACAAATTGACGAAAAAAATTTCGTTGCTATTTTTTCATCGAAATTCCAATGACGAATTAAATGTCAAAATAACGATGCAAATTCGTTGGTCGTCGACATCATAAAATGAATTAGATGTTCGTTGGAATATCGATGAAAACTTTGTGTATCCACCGACGAATTACAACCAAAATGCAATTGCAATGGCTCTTTCGAAGCGTCGAAACAACACCAAAAGTTTGTCACCATTTCGATGAAATGGGAAAGGAGTTACGATGAAGCCTTTTTCGTAGCTATAGCAACTTCGTCGGACCTTTTTGGTGATTCATCGGTGGCCTTTGTCGAAATTGTGACGAAACAATGCAATTTTTTTTTTTTAAATATTCGTTGAAATGTACCATCACGGAGACTCTTGGCGATGACCACTGAAGCCAACCCATCGGTGAGAGATCAATCATCAGCGCAGGATAGAAAACTCACTCTGATAGTCCATGTCTTGCCGGTGACTTCCATCGGCATGACAAATCCAATGTCACACCGATCTGACCTCTTCAGGAGTTTTGAACACTACTGGTTATCAACAATAAAGTCTGAGGGTCTTGCCAATTAAACAAGTGTCTAAGAGCAAGTAAACAAATGGAAGCTATTAATTTTCTTATTTTGGGGTTCTTTGAATCATAAAATAGATACCATCTTCTTGTGTATAATGTACTTATATTCAGATTTGAATTCGAGACCAATTGTCATTGCACATTCCATTTTACTTGCATAGAGTATTCTATAAGCAATATATTGATAATGCCAAATGATTTATGGTGTTGTACAAATCTACCTATCATCATAGTTCTACTGTTCCCCCCTAGAGAATCCTACAAAGACAAGTTTACAATACCAAGTCAAATAATATGAAAAAGACTTACTTCCATACAAATTAAATGATTATTCTCACAATGGAAATTGTCTAATTACAACAAAAATTCCATGAAAGGTTATCCATGCTTCATAAGAGATGGTGATCATACATATGCAAGATGCATAGAAAAATCATTACACTTGAGAACAACCAAGGGCTAACAAGGGAAGGAGTTAAAAAACATCTGGATTGAAGAGAAAATGTGTAGGGAAAATGCTGAGCAGTGTCAAGAGAACAGAGCTTGTAGAACATATTCTTGACCTAATCAAGCTCTTGAACAACTTAAACAAAATTAAAATACTAACACATACATGAGACATGCAATGAACTTCCAATATCTGCTATCTTTTTCATTAATGTAGAGGTAGGTAAAGGAGAAATAATTATAATTGTAACACTATTCATAGTACAGTAAATTATGTTAATAATTTGTGTTCAATGGACCTCAGTTTTATCATTATACTGCCCATCTAATACCATACTTTAATCTAGGGTTCAACTATCTCAGATCTAAAGAAGCACCTCCAATTAACCATTTAAAGTACTATAAAATAAGGTAAGACTTTTACTTGAGAAATATTGGGTACACTTGTAGGATTAAAGTTCTTGCAATCATCGGGATTTAATGGCACACAAACACAACCTGCAACATATGAAGTAATGGATGAATACAAGTTAGTGAAATGGTCCTTAATATGTGACTGGTTTGAAAATTGATTGGTAGAAAATAAGGTTACAAATAGATCTACATGAAAAATTATGAGGACAATCTACTGTAATCATCAAAATAGATGAAAAGTGCAAAGGAAAGAGCCGAGCTACATCTCCAGAGCCTAAAAAAACCACATGCAAGAAACATAAAAAAAAGAACAAACCAGTTTTTGGATGAATACAAAATGGTGCCTTCAACAAGTGATTCATATGCTTTCACACCTGACAAGACATTAAGAAGATTTTAGTCTTCCTTTGTGAAATTAACTACTTACAGAATAAACCCAAAAACCAATATTATATACCTCCATGTCTAGCCGAGGGTAGGTGTAAGAGAAAAAAATTTCCTCAATGCAATGCCGAAAAATATCAATGTGTGTGTAGGTTTGTATTACTCAAAATATCATTTCACTGCCTAAGGAAAAATACCAAAGGGATGTTTTAAATTTCAATCTTCACATAGGCTCCCTTATTGGTACACATGCATATACAAGCATTATTCGAACTCTAAACTATTCAAATATTAAGTATTTAATTAGCTATAAGATGGAAAGTTGTTGTTTAGACATAATCCATCATTTTTTACATATCTTTATTCACTCCTAGCGCTTCAGATAAATTTGTGTAAATGAGACAAAAATGTGAATCTTTTATGACAAAGAAAATTCTTAAAAGGAGGGGGAGAGAGAAAAGGGTAGGGGGCAAGAGAATGCTTGAATGTGTAGAAAAGTATAACATTTTTATCAACAACAAGATCCAAATATCCGTGTATCTATCTCAATCGAGCCTCTAAACCCTTCAGAGCTGTCAATTTTTCCACTAACCTGTTATGCACAAAAGTCAAATTTTAGAGTTATATCACCACTAAAAATAGAAGAAACAGAGTTTTGAAACCAAATCCACACACAACACGATGTGATATTCATACAAAGCCATACAAACAAACTAAACTCAGAACATTGGAATGGAAACAACTTCGAATTATGATGCAGAGCATGGATTTAGGGTATAAAGAATCATTTTTCTGCCACCATAGTGAAAAGTTAGCACTTTCTTTCATCTTTGCATATATTGGTTTGATGCTTCAAATGATGCATTTCTTATATTGAAAAGTGCATTACCTTATTGAGCTTCTCTTTGTTTCGAGAATAGTTTAATATTCTCTACTTAACAGGGCCAACCATGTGACTGATGGAAGCTCATTTGGCCCCTCCCCTCCCTCTCCACACCCCCCCTCACATCACTCTCAATTCCCCCTACCCAATCATATAACATTAATCATTCATTCATCCATTAATAACATATAACATTCATTCATTCATCCATTAATAACATATAACATTCATTCATTAACATATAACATTCATCCATTAATAACATATAAAATTCATTCATTAACATATAAAATTCATTAATTAACATATTCACATTCATTCATTAATATATAATATTCATTCTTTCAGTTTTATATATTATAAAAAATATGGTTGTCATGATATGATTACAATCACTTTTTTTTGTTTATCTTTTAAAGCTAAAAAATATGAAGTGGAGTATCATTTTCTAAATCATCTCCCCCCTTTGTTGTTCTTCCCTCTTCGTGATCTTAATGTATGCCTGATGCTTTGCTCATGGTGGGCCTTACCAAGGGGGTTTCTTTAATAACAAAGAAATGTTAGCTATGTTTTATTATTATTGTTACAAGTATTTCATTAATTAAAAGAACATTAGAGTGGTTCTCTTTACCTGATGGGTCCACATCATGTTCCTGAACTTCTATTATAGACTCATGCTCAACATGCTTGAACACCCTCTAAATCCTGATCTCAGTTGAAACACGAAAGGTTACATTAATTAATACACCAATTGAAATTAAATATGTTTAAAAGAACATGAGAGTGGTCCTCTTTACCTGATGGGGCCACATCATGTTCCTGATCTTCTCTAGCCTGATCATGCTCAACACGTTGATCACACTCTACATACTCTAAAGTTGAAACACGAAAGGTTACATTAATTAATACACCAATTGCAATTAAATATGTTTAAAAAAACTTTAGAGTGCTCTTCTTTACCTGATGGGGCCACATCATGTTCCTAGTCTTCTCTAGCCTGATCATGCTCAACATGTTGATCACACTCTACATTCTCTAGCAGGATACACACCATGACCTTCATTTGGGGTTGTGCTCCACCCTCCAGGCTGCATTCCAATGTCATGTGCAATATTATCATTGCTTGAATGTTTAAAAAAAATAGGCATGTAATTACTTTATGGTGGAAATTAATATTGAATAGATTGCACAAGTATTCAATTTTAAATAAACTTTATTGAGTTTATTTACCCGTGTGTCAGATTCAGTGGAAGATTGTGTTTGCCCAGTCAAGACTCGTAGGCATTCAACCATGGCTCCATAGCCTTGTTGGAAGGAAATCTTTAGGTCATCTTCTGTGGGAACTTTGTTGAATTCAGAGCCCTACATTTTTGCATAAGATCATGAATTTTGCTTCTATGGTGTGATAAAACCAAAATTGTTTTCAATTTATTATTTGGATACAATATTTCATTTATTGATACTTACAATTCATGCGGCTAATTTCATATAACCACCAGAGCCAAGTTTGTGCTGCCCATGTTTTTCTAGTCTTGCCTTTCTTGCCTTCGATGTGTCGTGAAACCTATGAAAAGTTTGAAATACGTTAGATTATGTAAAAAGAAAGAGTAATCAATATATAAATACATTGTTGATAGTATCACATACCTTCCTTGGACCGATGGTGTCTTTCCTTTTTTCTTTTCAGCCTTCTCCTTTCCATCCGACACCAGGTCCTTCCACTCCCTCTCCGGAATCATGAGGGGATGCTCGTACTTTTTTTTCTTCTCTAAATGTGACCTATATTGGTCCCTCACATAATTTAGATAGGTACCAACTTTCTTAAGGACCTTGGTTCGGTTGAATGTTTTATCACCGAAGAGCACAACTAAACAGTTAATGAGCTCATCTTTTAAATCTTGATTTTGGACATTCCATCGTGTACGTATGGTGGGCCCGAAGAGATCCAATGTAATATCACTTAGATGTTTATAAGAAACATCATTTTTTGCAAAATGATCATGGGATCAATAGTCTAAAAAGAGCGATCAATAAGTAAATTTCAATTGGATTATATATTGTTGGGTGAAAATTATGTAATCAACTTTTCGATAGATTACACAACTAGAACTTCAACCACAACTATGTGAGATGTAAATCTCTCCTCTCAGAAAGGGGAGGTTCCCTTCTTATTGCTGGAAAAAGCGATAGTAAAAAAAACAAAGTAATTACAAAATTTACACAATACTTATGAAGTGGGGGGGTGTGTTACATTCATCTTTCTCTCTTTTTTCAGAGAAGATGTTTACAATGCTTCATTGTTGGAAGTTCTCAATTCTTAATAACTTTAAACGATCAACTAGCACTGATACCAATACCTCTATCTTGTCAAAGCAAAGCGTAGAGATACCAGAAGTAATCAAATAAAGTAAAAGGGAAAGCTCACGAAGGCACAAAGTCGTTCTGTAGCTTTATCAATGGTGGATTTGTGATAAATATCTCATTTGTTGCATTAGAAGTACACAGTCTTCTTAGATGTAGCAATTCCACAAACAACATGAAAAATTACAAGCACAAAGTCTTGTAGATCATCCAACCAAAGTATACAAAGAGTATGAACAATTACAAGCACAAAGTCTTGTAGATTATCCAACCATAGTTAACCAAAACACAAATGTAAATCTAAGTAAAAGATGTAACACAAAGCTTACATGAATTGCTTCGAGTCTTTTAGCTATCACTTACTAATTACCACCAAAAGAGATCAATTCATAAGATTATCGAATCCAACACAAAGTCTGGTTTGCAATCTTCTTCTTTATTGATATGATTTTGTTCGCAAAGTATGAACACAAAGTTTCACAATTTGTTTCAAAAAGGGCAGCACTTCATTGAAAAATACTAAAAGATATCTAATACAATAGGAATCCCTCATATTTATAGAAAGAGGGATGGGAAAAATTAGGAATCTAATTGAGAAAAGCAAGGAAATTAGGTGAGTGATTTTAGGAGATCTCACCTAAATTTGACCAAAGTCAAAGTGTAATTTTTCTTAATGAAATTACATCTCAAACTTTGGTGCAATTACACTTTACAAAAAGACATCTAAGATGTCAAAAACTATTTACAAGATGCATAAAGGGAAGCATAAAAATGTTCAACATCGGAGATCAAGAATCTTTATGGTTCCTTGCTTTGGGCGCAAGTCTTCATACTTCTTCTTGGTCTCTTGTATGAATGCATCATTTGGGTCGACTGTGTAATCAACAAGGGTGTGAACTCTTGTGATCGATCTCCTGAAAGATGAATGGATTTTCTTGCTCCCGCGAAAATGCGCCTTGAGATTATCAAGTGTTAGTCGTATATCGCAAATGACATGTATTGAGGCTTTGGAAAAACTGACATCCTCAAC
Organism: Sequoia sempervirens; assembly: GCA_007258455.2. Lineage (NCBI taxonomy): Eukaryota > Viridiplantae > Streptophyta > Pinopsida > Cupressales > Cupressaceae > Sequoia > Sequoia sempervirens. The sequence continues at coordinate 20,223 of VDFB02351129.1, forward strand.
TTGCTGCATGACGACTTCTTTGTAGATCTGGGATAATTCACTGGATCAGAAGATGTCACCTTCAGGATCACTTGATGAAATTTGGGGAGAAACTGCAAGGATGGTGAATCAACAGACGTTTAGTAGAAAAAGTAACATTGGGAAGCGTGAGGTGAGCAATGATGTCGAGCAAGCATGAAATAGGCGATGATGCACGAAAAACATGCACAAAGTGGAAAAAACAAGGTTCAGAGCGAAGTCAGGAAAATTTGAAGTGTTAAGATGAGAAGCAGGAAAAAATGTAAGGGCACTGAAAATCAATGCCATTGCACTTTGAGGAAATTCACCTTGGTGCAATGGCGCTGATTTTCAGCACCCTTGCACTTGGAAAGAGTTGGTTTGAAAACATGTCAGGGTGCTGAAAATTAGCGCCTTGACATGTAGCTCATGAATGCACGAGTTTGTGATTGTGATGGCATGGTCAAAGGAACAAAAGGAAAGGAAGAAACAATGGAAGGGCGAGACTTACCTGAGAAAAAGTGAAACCCTAGGTCGATGCAACAAGAGACCACAAAAAGAAACAAGTTTCTGAAAGTAGCTTGGTCGCCCAACACGTTGGAAGTGAAAGAGAGGAGTTTAGAATGAAGTGGAGGAATGAACTAAAAGCCAATTAAAATCACTTAAAAGTGATTTGGGAGTGTCATAAATGAAAAAAAGTCATGCAACTAATCAAGGCATAAAAAGTGGCACAAAATTGGAAAAAATGCAAAGTACTGAAAAAACAATGCCTTAGTAAAAAATTGGCTAAGTCAGGAAAAATTGCAAAGGTGTTGAAAATTAGCGCCCAGCTCAAAAAATGACTAAGTCTGGAAGAAAAGTGCAAGGGTGCCAAAATTCAGCACCATTGCACTCAAAAGAAAATCACTTAAATGCAAGGGCGCTGAATTTTGGCGCTCTTGCACTTTTGACACTTAGTCAATTTTTGAAAAAGAGTTGGAGCGCTGTTTTTCAAGACAACTACACTTTTCCCAATTTTGCTAAGTATCAATAGTGAGGGCTCGCGAAGGTACTCGTTTCAAAGGTCTTCGCAAGGTGAACATAGAGGAATTATCAAAATGATTGTTTGAGGCTTTGGAACACATTTCGAGGCAGATTGAAAATCACCTCATTTTACATGCTTGAACTTCACGATCCTAGGAAACAGACAAGTTTCATAGGGGGCTATCTGTGGAATGAGCGCTGCTAGATTCCATGATAACATATATAATAATAATTAAAACATTTTAAAGTACTTGGGACCTTCTCTATCTTTATGGGAATGAAATCCTCGGTCACCACAAATGTGACCGGAAATGTTCCCGTACTAGTAATATGAGAAGATCCAGGAAATATTGCTAAAATATCACCAGTACTAGTGGCCTTTGCATCCCCAAGTACATGTCCTAACGCATGTTCTAGCATGTGCTCACTGCCAGAGGGTGCATTAACGGATGCCTGCATGGTATGTGTTGCCAAAATTTTAGACAAATATGAGGTACGGATGGTATGGGTCAAATGATGTGATGTGAGGAGATCGGGATGGACGCCTTTTATTCCTACTCCTCGGGTAGCACTTCGTACTGATCATTATTAGGACCATGCGAGGACGCATAAAAATCATAAAAACAACACATATTTTAGTTCATGACATAAAAAGGTACAAAATATAAAACCATGAATGAACTTATGTTATAATTAAAGACCTCATGATAGCGTACTTGCAAGTTTTGTGATCTCTCAGTCAATATTTTAACCCTCTCTCTTATCTCATCTATTTGAGACACTATGAATAACAACTTAAGGATTTCTTCATTGCATTTTTTTTGGGCCTTCCTTATCATATCGAGAGGGTTTGTTGAATAAGCGATGTCATCATCACATAATATTGACTGCACCTCCCTATGGATGCTCTCGTCTACTGCTGGTGCCTTTCCTCGATCAGTCCACTGCAACAAGATAATTAAAAACATTATCAAAATTAACCCAATAAACTTATGAAAACAACATAATAATAAAAAATTTTGCTCGTATCTAATTTGTACAATTACAATGAGGTAAACCTGTCGGCTAGAAGCACCTGAAGATACATCGCGATCTGTGCTTTGGGCTGGAGCCTTCTCCGTACAATCAATGTCCCGTTGTGACAAAAATTAAATATAAAAAAACATTACCGAAATGAAACCAATAGACTTACGAAAAAAACATAAGAATAAAATGGTATATTGGAGTCATTAATTGGAGGTTGGGTAAAATGGTACATTGTACGTACCACCCCCATAGTAACTATTTTTGTAACTAAGCGATTCAAATTGTAATCAATTAGCAACTCTTCCCTTGCAGTTATTGATTTGATAGCACATATGAATACACGGTTTCCCTCCATAACGCCTCGAATATACAATTGGGTTGCTATTTTTGACCAATTAAGTGTCTTGTTTATAAACCACAATATTCCACAGTACTTTGGCCTTACATCAATGTACGCATACTCCTTTATTTTTGATCATATCTTTTTAGTTGTATACTAATTTGCTGATAATTGCATACCTCGCACTTCGTTTATATCGAACCAGTTGCATCCAATCTTTGTAACTGTAACAAGGTCCAACATACTCCATCAATTCACTAACTTTGTCATAACAAACCTTTATTCCGTCCATGCAAAATAGGCCCAAACCATGTAATGACGATGGTGCTATGCGATATATCCTCTCGTTGACACAAAAATTGGTGTTTATTGGAGGAAGTTCCTTGGGTACCAATTGTTTCCGTAGATGTTTGTACCTCGAGAGATGCCTATGCTCTCATCATCATAAGAACATGACCCCCCTTCAGCAAGAAAAAATATCATGCGTTTATAGAATTTTCGTCTAATCTTTTGACCTCTAGTTGATCTCCCTCTTTTGGACATACTACATGTCTTGCTTTCCTCTTCTCTTCCCGATTTCCCCTCGCTCGAGCAAGATAGATCTAACAAATACCTATTTGGTGGTACCTGCACTCATAAGGATGTTGGATGAAGTTCTTTCATGGTGATGTGATCCCAAGGTGACATTATAATTAATCTATCATTTCATCGCTAGAATTTCATAGGTTATAAGGTAATCAAGTCTTGATAGATTGCAAGCTATTGTTACTACCGTCCAAATGTGTCCATCACAAATCAAATCTACTTAATGTTTTAACTCCCAAATTTGTAACAAGTGTTAAATGTGACTGCCAGTACTAATTTACAACCAATGCCGCAAATGTATTCTCTAATTGTAATCAAGGACTTTTTCTCTTCATTCAAGTAAATAAACTTCAAGGAAACACCACCAAGTGGTTTATTGGACACCTACATGACCTAAAAATAGCATAAAATTTTACATTTAATTTCATATCTCTAAGTGGTTAACGGGGAGGGAGTGTGCACTAGGCCTGGTTAAGTCATCATATTTTTATGCTTTGGCAATAAATTTTTTTTAAGTAATCCTATATCTTCCTATGTCTAATTTCTAGGAAACTTTTGGTATGTTTTATGGTAGGATGATTGATTAAAGAGCCCAAAGATCATTTCTCCATGGTATCCAGGTTCACATAGCAATGGTCTTCTCTTATACAATTGGACATGATTTAAAGAACTTAGCTAGGAATTATTTATTTAACCTAAGGTTTTATCATAATGCCATCATTGGAAAAGTATGATCAAATTATTCTATTGTGAAGAATTGGTATATGTGCCTTTAGTAATCACTATAAATGTTTGTAAGGATAAAATGACTAATTGCGTCAGGTAGGAGGGAATCAACTTTGAGTTCTTCAAAGATTATATTCCTCTATTCATAATTTTTAAGGGTTGTGTGTGGAAGAGGTTATCACTACCAAGGGAGGAGACCTTTCCTTGTATTCTTTTATAATTTTCATTATTCTTATTTATTCTACACTTGCATTTACAAATACACATACATATGCATTTACTGTTTTCATTTATTTCTCATGTAGTTTAATAGTTTGATCGATTTCATATTATATGTGTTGAAGACTTTAGAATTTCAATTACATTAATTTATGGATATGTTGTATCTATAACACTAAAAAACCATATGCTCTTTGCATTTACACTTGCATTTAGAAATCCATACTTATATACATAGATATAGATTTCTTTAATGATATGTTGCAATTATTGTTCTAGGAGAGCATCCAGTAATTGCATTTATATTTACATTTAAAAATACATATACATACATACATACATACATACATACATACATATATGTGTGTGTGTATCATTTATATTCAGTGTTCAGAAACAACCCATTAGGTCTGTACATGGATAAAAATTCATAAAATCAGATCTCCCATACATGTTTTGTTGAAACCTAGGCTTGGACCTCTCATTTCACATGCTTTTCTTCACAAAACTATTGAGGAAAACAACCATACCTTCTTTATTTCTCATCCTATTCCATATTCATGCATCCTACAATTACAATAGTATCCATGGGCCCTCTTACACAAGCTACAGTAATCACAAAAAGTGTAAGAGACCCTTTATATAATGTTTTAACTACAAAACCCTCAAAAAAAGGGCAACTTAGAATATGATTTTTTGGTGAGATGTATGGAAAAAATCATTAGCACCAGCTCATTCTTGGAGTCTTTTGAAAGAGAAATGAATCAGGTGGTAGTTAAGTACAAACCTTATAGTGTCAAGGTGAATGAGGTGATCAATTTTGATTGGGAAAATAATGAAGAGTACCAAAAATGGGTAAATGTATATTTAAATGAGGAAGAGTGAAAAGGAGTAGGCTGCTAATGGTTGAAAAATTAGCTATTACAATTACAACAGATTCCAATTTTTTTTTGGTGACAGTCTAGGCACAAAATTCTTGAAGTTTTTTATTGTTGCATCAACTATTCTCAATGGGCACAATGAACAAGAAGATTCTTTGGGGAGATTGTTGTTGTAACAAATTTTTGGAATATCACAAGGTGATCCAATTGGCTGGTGACACGTGTGCTTTCTGGCTCGATGATTGTTTTATCCTTCTTTTTCTATAAGAAGGATTTCAAGGCCATAAGTATGGGTTAGCAAGTTAGATATTTTTGGTCGAGTCTAGATGAAGTTGTAGAGCAAATTGTAAAGTCTAATGGTTTTAGGGAAAATGCAATTTAGGCTTTGAGTCATTCTATAGTAGGTTTTGAATTCATGGGAATTTGATGTTTTATGACAGTAATAGAATTTGAATTGATATGATTAATTCAAACTCTTGTCTCTCCATTGTACAAGCATATTTGAATTTTGAATAAAATGATCAAGGGTTGTTTCATTCATCTCACTGTTGTGGTGTGTATGATTCTTATTTTAGTTTTAATTCAAGGAATTAATTGTTTATGAAGATGTAGGTTCTTGAAATTGGATATAGCTTTGTACGAGGATTTGATAAATAGTGATTGGGAATACATACTGTTGAAGTTGTAACAATGTTATCAAGGATCTTATATGTTATGTGTTAAATCTGCTATAAACCCTTAGATTTTTATAAATTTGACTCCTCCAATGGATATATGACACTAATCTAAGTTGTACTTATTCATATGGTTTAGTATTTGTTTTCCTTTACCTAGAGCTTGCTAAAAATTGCAAATCAATGACTATCTTATACTCTGAAATGTTGTTGTAGTTATCTCATGCTCCAAATAGTTGATATTATTGATAAACAACCAATTCTATTTGGTATTATCCTATTATGTTGAGCTATTAAATGAGATTATCTATTGTTGCTAATGTTGTTTATGATGATGGTGCAGAGGTTGTAAATGCATTAAAGGATCACGATCCCAGGTCTTGCAAATCCCAAAGTGTAGGAGGTCTTTCAAATCCTCGTTAGTTGGTCTAGGTCCTTCGAGCCGCCCTTTATTGGAATTAGAAATTCCATAGGTAGATTAGAAGATCAACCTACTTACCATAAAAACAACCAACACCTTGCATATGTTTGTGGTGGAGGTATTAAAGAAGAATTGTATGCCTCTATTTCCATTCATTAGATCTACCTTAGCCTACATATACTTGGGCTAAGTCTAGAATTGCTTCAAACTCATGCAATGAAGGCTATGTGTGATGAAATCCTAGACCTCAACCAAGATGTGGGTAGATTATGGGAGTTTTTCCAAGACATGAGGTTGGTGGATAAAAATGTGAAAGACTAATCTATTTTATTTTTTTTGTCTTATCTTATACCATTTTACGAGAATGGGGGAGCTAATGTACAAGAAGATCTTTGGAAACTAGGCATGAAAATTGAAGGTTAAAGAGAATGGGGGTGTCAAAATTATAGTACTCATTTCCCCTTGGTCATCAATTTTCCCTGAGTGCCCTCAACCTCATCCTCAGCATTGGTATTGACCTTGTTTTCACTCCTTCAAACTCTTCCTTGGCGCTGATATTGACCTTATTTTCACTCCTCCAAACTCTTTGTCGACACTGGTATTGAACTTTTTTTAACTCCAAACTCTTCCTTGGCACTGGTATTGACCTTGTTTTCACTCCTCCAAACTCTTCCTTGGCACTAATATTGACCTTTTTTTCACTCCAAACTCTTCATTAGTGCTAGTATTGACCTTGTTTTAACTCTAAACTCTTCCTCGGCACTGGCATTGATGTAATGCCCGCCATGCAAACCCCAGAGAGCACACACAAAGCAAGTAATTTTTTTTTTTTTTAAACAATTATTATTGTATGATAACATAACCATACATTACGTACATAACATTAACACACTTAGTTCTGCAGGCTGCGAGTTGCCATAACATGGCAAATAAAGATAAAAGTTGTATAACCAATAACTTAACCAAAATCATTTGGTATCGATAATCGTGATCACGACCAACAATAAACATCACATAAGCCATCCATGATAAATCTAATAGAGTTACAAATGAACCTAACTATTACATCATTGATATAATATTACATTACAATTTTCTTTGACAAATGAATTACATTGAATTTCCCAACATGGGGATTGATACAAGTATAAAGAAATATGAAGTACAACCAATCACTGGTACACCTCCACTGCGGAAAGCTGAGAAGACAAGACGCTGATGAGGAACCCAATGGGTGTGGAGCACGTTCCACCCAACCATGTGAATTACAAGTAACTCACCCCCCGTGCTCAGAGGTGACGAGGAAGTGAACCCGACCATGAATGTCAAACTGACTCAACAACAACATAGAACAAACAAGTACAACTCAAGGCATACAATGAACTACCATCAACGTTCACAAATCACATAACAAGATAACACTATGAAACTCATCACAATTAAACAAGTATCACCCAAATGTACAAGTGACTAAAAAGTAACTATAAACCAAACTCACAAGAATTAGAACTTCATAAAGATCACAATATCCAGAAGCAACTACAAACAAAGCACAAGGGTGTCAAGTGGAGAGGGTCATCGCATAGATCTCATGGGATCTCCTGGCACTTCCTCCAACTGAAGCGCCGGCACCCATCTATGGATTCTCTAGCCCTCAAAAACAACATAAGATACAATATCCAGAGGTAACTACAAAATAGAACACAAGAACCAAGACCAAGGGTGTCTAGTGGAGAGTGTCATCGCATAGCTCCCATGGGATTCTCCTGGCCCTTCCTCCTAACTGAGGCGACGGCACCCATCTATGGATCTCCTGGCCCTTCCTCCTAACTGAGGCGCTGGCACCATAGGGTAGCTAATGCGGAGCCAATAATCTCTCATGAAGATGAGACTATGACTTTGCCAACCAAGGCCTTCTCAGTCTATCACTAGTCTATGGTAGCCCTAATGCATAGATGAGGAATCCAGTGTTTTATTATCTTGTGTTTTTAAACTACCCAACCCCCTAAATTCTATTATTTAGGTTATCACTTGTTTAACTACTCTTTCGTGGGTTATCCTGAGCCCTTCCTCATCCCGAGGCGCCGGTGCCCACGAAGAGCCACTCTCCCTAAGACCCTTAAAATAAACCAAACTAGACAAGGGTTGTATCGTAACAGATAAAACAAATACTCTCAAGACCAATTCACGCGAGGCATTAACCATCTCGCTATAAACACATAATGAAAGCCTTCAACAATTCATGTACAACCCTTTTAAAATCATGATATCAAACACCTGCCACATCAAGGGTACATAAAGAGAGAACATCAACTGACAATAATCTCTAGCCTCTAGAAACCAAAGGAGCGACAATCCACAAACAAGGGAAAAGATGAAGCAACAAAAGTAGTCGACCGATTCTCACTCAACTTAAAAATCAACCCAAACAATCAACGCAACAAAACATCAAATCAACCACAGTTAATCAAGATCAAAATTAAGTTCCAAATCAAATCCAAATCTAGAAACAACCATCTGGGCATCTAAGGGAGACCTCAATTTTCTCCTCTTGAGATACCCTTACAGTTGGCACAACAAGTTACCTTCGGCAACTTAAGAAGACATGACAATATGCAGCCATTAACAACCCACACTCACAATTCAAAAACCAAACCACTCGAACCATCAATTCATTCATACACACAAGAGTTCTAAGTACCTATCTATACAAAGGACTTACGAATCAATGGTAAAAAGAGTATAAGGGAAACAAGTTTATTCCCGCCTCTGGAAGCCTAATAACCAAAAAAAAACTCCAACTCCTAAAGGAGGACAACAAAATACTGAGGGTCCCCACAAAATATAGTATCAAGGATCATCAAAGGAGTACAAATTCAAGATGGAACGATCATTTCAATAAAGAAGCCTAACCATATTTCAACCAACCATTGTACTAAAATCCAACATTTTCCACCAACTTCCAAAACTTTAGTTACCTTACTCAACCTAACAATATAAAATATAAATACATTCCTTCCACATTTCAAAAGTTACTAAGTCATCTAACTATCTTTTCCATTTACTAATTTGCTTAATTTAAACAAATCTTTTTGAATATTTAATTCTTAACAAAAGACATCTGATAAGCATCAAAAAAATACATTAAAAACTTCGACCAAGGAAACTCGAGAAACCATTGAAACTAAAACATCCAATAACAATTTCACTATCATATATAATTCAATTCATTTAATAACTCAAAATTTCGACATTACAATATTTACAAAAACATCCAAATCGATGGATTCTAAACTTACAAAACTATCTAGATTAATAATACAACTTTATTACAAAAATATACTATAAATACATATATACCCACCTAAAAAAATCTAATCTATTACATTTTTCTTTCTTATAATTATCAAATTTTTACAAATAAACAAAGAAGAAGAAAATAATTCTACTCATTATAAATATACCCACATGGGAGATATATATATATATATTTAACAAATATTTAAAAATATATTACTAAATTTATATAAACGAGTATATAAAATATATTAATAAACATAAACAAGTTTAAATTAAAACAAAACCCAAATCTTAATAATATTTAAAAAAAACTAACAAGTCCCAACAAAGGGACGCCAGTCCCACGGACTGTGCGCGACAGTCCGTGTGACTGCTGCGCTAGCAGTCCACTGACTGCTACGGCAGCCAGTGGCTGGCGCAGGGGCAGGGGAGTGGGTACGGCGCGAGCTGTCCCTCTCCTCCCCAATACATATTAAAACATTTATATATATATATATTTTTATAAAGTTTCATTTATAAATTTTATTTTTAATCTTTAATTTATTTTTGCAAAAACAAGAATCTGTCCTATCAGGTACGGCGCTGACATAGCTCGGCTATGAATTTTTTTATTTTTTATTTATTTTTATTCTTTTATTATATTAACACATAGATTTTATTTTATATGTAAGATTAGGGATATATATATAATATATATGTAGAATATATATATATATATATATATATCTATAATATATGTAAACTTATTTAAACAAAGAATCACTGTTTTCTGTGTAAACAGGAAAATACATTAATCATCATTACATTTGATTACGGAGACATTTTTCAAACTAAGCCACAATAAAATGATTGACCTTTTTCCACAAAATACTAAAGGAATTAGAGCACTTCAGTGGTTGTGGACATTTTCATACGTTTGGCTGCACGGGCGATTTTTGGATTTCAAAAGAATTTTCGTATGAGAGGGCCTACTTGTTTATTTCTTACCACTAAATCACTTAAAATCTAATTCTCAAAATATTTCTTTACAGCAATAGTGGTTAGGCCACATTTCTATTCTTTCTGATTATTTCAATCTGAAGAAGAAAGAGAGAGAGGTATGGAACGCTGTAGCCCTCGGCTCTCGGGCATTAGGCTAGCTTGATCTCTGGTGGCTTCTCACAGTACTTCTCGTTACGCTCTAAAATCTCTCAAAGATTTATTACTCGAGCTTAATTATTTCTTTATTCGAGGAAGACTCGATACCAACAAAGATTGCAAAACCCTTTCAAAAACTCAGCTTCAAAAATATAGCATAAGATTCAAAAATACGTAACCAAGACTTGTGTGCAACACCAATCACTTGCTATGTACAATAAAGTGAAAACTTGCAAGATTTAACTAAATAAGATAATATCCTCCTTCTCAAAAATACAAATCAAAATAAATGATATTACTAAAATAAGCTTTTTGCTGGATCATTCTTATTTGCTCAATCTTTTTTATTCTTTTATTTTGTTTGTAAGTTTTTATTTATGTTTTAAACTGCACATCACTTTACTTATTTAATTTAAATAAATTATTTTAATAATTATCCTCACCAGATAATTGATCAAAATGATTAAAACACATTTAATATTTAATTATTATTTAATTGAAACACATGATTTTATAAAAATTAAATAAAACATTTAAATATTTTCATACAAATAAATCAACATTAAAAACACAATTATTATCCACATTTAATTAACTAATTCACAACTTATAAAATATCAACATCAATCAAATAATCATAACTTATAAAATACCACATTAATCAAAAGACGACAAAATACAAAACACAAACCACAAATGACGACAATTACAAAAATGAACAATACCAAATCAACGAGACGACCTGACATCATGGGACAGGAGGACTTCATCATCACCTCTGTTTCAACATTTAACTGTTGGGCTATAAGTGCTCGCCCTGTCCTACCGAAGCAGGTGGAATCGAGACTTGTACCTGCAAATCCTGCATACAAACGAAGTTGTGTACATGTGCATACATATATATATATAATCATCAAAGCATTAAATCAAAGTATTGCATTGTGAGAAGGAATCGCAACATAGCAGGGCACTCGCGAACGAGTGATGCCATATTGTCCTTCATCACACCTATTCTAACAATTATAATACAACCAATACATTAACATTTCTAACTAACAATCATCTCATAACATATCTAATTAAATCACTGCATCATATCATAATTATGAAAAACAACTAACCTAGCCAACCACAATGTCATATGAAATAATCAAATCCTCAATGAAATAACAGCATCATCTAACGTCTAACTAACCAAATCAAACAATAATAGTACCATCATAGTCACAAGTAGCAAACGAACGCATAGCAAAGTAACAACTCCAACTAGCAAGAGGAGGGGTACTACATCCTCTCCCCCATAAAATCGGCTTACTCCTGGAAGCCGGTAAACAAAAGGGAATAAGATTCCCAAATACAGAAGGCATCCTCACACCCAAGACAGTGAACTAATCACCATTAGAAACTAGAATCAAGCTCACACATAAGAATAACAATTAATAATAAAAGTATTAGTAACATGGGGGTATTACATCCTCCCCCCAAGGATATGGCTTACTCCAGGAAGCCATTAAATAGATAAGAGTAAGCACACAACAACCACAACGAGAACACACCAAAAACCATACACATGAAAACACACGCTCCTCCAAGAATGAGCAGACAAGTCAACACAATGGCACAACGGTTCATAGTGCATCCTTGATAGGAAGGATATCGGTGCATTGCGCACTACACCGAGGGTCCTATCCATTCCCATCAGTTTCCTGCACCATTGCCCTGAGACCGGCTAACGGAAGAAACTTAGGTTCACAACAAACACAACAAAAAAAAATGAAACTCAAGACTCTAGGGACAAAACGCAAGGTTACATAGTGAGCACACATAGCGCCTAGTGTATGAACCTACGCTCTGATACCAAGTTGTAATGCCCGCCGTGCAAACCCCAGAGAACACACACAAAGCAAGTAATTTTTTTTTTTTTTTAAACAATTACATTAAACATGTAATAACACTTAACCATACTCACATTGCACATTACATAACATTAACACACTTAGTTCTCTGGGGCACACGAGGTTACTTCGCAACAACAAAACATAAATAAAGATAAAGATTACAACATAACCAATAACTTAATAATAACCATAATCAATGGTACATCCAATAATCCGTGATGAGATAACAATAAACATCACATAATACATCCATGATAAATCTCTTAATAGAGTTACAAATGAACCTAACTATTACATCATTGATATAATATTACATTACAATTTTCTTTGACAAATGAATTACATTGAATTTCCCAACATGGGGATTGATACAAGTATAAAGAAATATGAAGTACAACTGATCACTGGTACACCTCCACTGCGGAAAGCTGAGAAGACAAGACGCTGATGAGGAACCCAACGGGTGCGGAGCACGTTCCACCCAACCATGTGAATTACAAGTAACTCACCCCCCGTGCTCAGAGGTGACGAGGAAGTGAACCCGACCATGAATGTCAAACCGACTCAACAACAACATAGAACAAACAAGTACAACTCAAGGCATACAATGAACAACCATCAACGTTCACAAATCACATAACAAGATAACACTATGAAACTCATCACAATTAAACAAGTATCACCCAAATGTACAAGTGACTAAAAAGTAACTATAAACCAAACTCACAAGAATCAGAACTTCATAAAGATCACAATATCCAGAAGCAACTACAAACAAAGCACAAGGGTGTCAAGTGGAGAGGGTCATCGCATAGCTCTCATGGGATCTCCTGGCACTTCCTCCAACTGAGGCGCCGGCACCCATCTATGGATTCTCTAGCCCTCGAAAACAACATAAGATACAATATCCAGAGGTAAATACAAAACAGAACACAAGAACCAAGACCAAGGGTGTCTAGTGGAGAGTGTCATCGCATAGCTCCCATGGGATTCTCCTGGCCCTTCCTCCTAACTGAGGCACCGGCACCCATCTATGGATCTCCTGGCCCTTCCTCCTAACTGAGGCGCTGGCACCATAGGGTAGCTAATGCGGAGCCAATAATCTCTCATGAAGATGAGACTATGACTTTGCCAACCACGACCTTCTCAGTCTATCACTAGTCTATGGTAGCCCTAATGCATAGACGAGGAATCCAGTGTTTTATTATCTTGTGTTTTTAAACTACCCAACCCCCTAAATTCTATTATTTAGGTTATCACTTGTTTAACTACTCTTTCGTGGGTTATCCTGAGCCCTTCCTCATCCCGAGGCGCCGTTGCCCACGAAGAGCCACTCTCCCTAAGACCCTTAACATAAACCAAACTAGACAAGGGTTGTATCGTAACAGATAAAACAAATACTCTCAAGACCAATTCATGTGAGGCATTAACCATCTCGCTATAAACACATAATGAAAGCCTTCAACAATTCATGTACAACCCTTTTAAAATCATGATATCAAACACCTGCCACATCAAGGGTACATAAAGAGAGAACATCAACTGACAATAATCTCTAGCCTCTGGAAACCAAAGGAGCGACAATCCACAAACAAGGGAAAAGATGAAGCAACAAAAGTAGTCGACCGATTCTCACTCAACTTAAAAATCAACCCAAACAATCAACGCAACAAAACATCAAATCAACCACAGTTAATCAAGATCAAAATTAAGTTCCAAATCAAATCCAAATCTAGAAACAACCATCTGGGCATCTAAGGGAGACCTCAATTTTCTCCTCTTGAGATACCCTTACAGTTGGCACAACAAGTTACCTTCGACAACTTCAGAAGACATGATAATATGCAGCCATTAACAACCCACACTCACAATTCAAAAACCAAACCACTCGAACCATCAATTCATTCATACGCACAAGAGTTCTAAGTACCTATCTATACAAAGGACTTACGAATCAATGGTAAAAAGAGTATAAGGGAAACAAGTTTATTCCCGCCTCTGGAAGCCTAATAACTAAAAAAAAACTCCAACTCCTAAAGGAGGACAACATAATACTGAGGGTCCCCACAAAATATAGTATCAAGGATCATCAAAGGAGTACAAATTCAAGATGGAACGATCATTTCAATAAAGAAGCCTAACCATATTTCAACCAAGCATTGTACTGAAATCCAACATTTTCCACCAACTTCCAAAACTTTAGTTACCTTACTCAACCTAACAATATAAAATATAAATACATTCCTTCCACATTTGAAAAGTTACTAAGTCATCTAACTAGCTTTTCCATTTACTAATTTGCTTAATTTAAACAAATCTTTTTGAATATTTAATTCTTAACAAAAGACATCTGATAAGCATCAAAAAAATACATTAAAAACTTCGACCAAGGAAACTCGAGAAACCATTGAAACTAAAACATTCAATAACAATTTCACTATCATATATAATTCAATTCATTTAATAACTCAAAATTTCGACATTACAATATTTACAAAAACATCCAAATCGATGGATTCTAAACTTACAAAACTATCTAGATTAATAATACAACTTTATTACAAAAATATACTATAAATACATATATACCCACCTAAAAAAATCTAATCTATTACATTTTTCTTTCTTATAATTATCAAATTTTTACAAATAAACAAAGAAGAAGAAAATAATTCTACTCTTATTATAAATATACCCACACGAGAGATATATATATATATTTAACAAATATTTAAAAATATATTACTAAATTTATATAAACGAGTATATAAAATATATTAATAAACATAAACAAGTTTAAATTAAAACAAAACCCAAATCTTAATAATATTTAAAAAAAACTAACAAGTCCCAACAAAGGGACGCCAGTCCCACGGACTGCGCGCGACAGTCCGTGTGACTGCTGCGCCAGCAGTCCACTGACTGTTACGGCAGCCAGTGGCTGGCGTAGGGGCAGGGGAGTGGGTACGGCGCGAGCCGTCCCTCTCCTCCCCAATACATATTAAAACATTTATATATATATATTTTTTTTTATAAAGTTTCATTTATAAATTTTATTTTTAATCTTTAATTTATTTTTGCAAAAACAAGAATCTGTCCTATCAGGTACGGCGCTGACATAGCTCGGCTATGAATTTATTTATTTATTTATTTATTTTTATTCTTTTATTATATTAACACATAGATTTTATTTTATATGTAAGATTAGGGATATATATATAATATATATGTAGAATATATATATATATATATATATCTATAATATATGTAAACTTATTTAAACAAAGAATCACTGTTTTCTGTGTAAACACAGAAAATACACATTAAAGATAATAAATACATTTGATTACAGAACATTTCAAACCTAATACAATAAAATGATTGACCTTTTTCCACAAAATACTAAAGAGAATTAGAGCATATTCAAATGGAATTTGACAGACATTCCTTCTGTTTGGCTGCACCAGAACTGATTTTAGATTTCAAAAGAATTTTCATATAAGAAGACCTACTTATTTATATATTTTCTTTTCACCACTAAATCATAAAAATCTAATTCTCTCAAAATATTTCCTTACATACAATAATTGATTTAATTCACATTTCTATTCTTTACAGATTCGACACAATCAAGAAGAAAGAGAGAGGGGTGGAACCTGTAGCCCTACGCTCTCGAGAACCTGATGAAGCTAGCTTGATCTCGGTGGCTTCTACGAAGTACTTCTCGTTCTGCTCCAAAATCTCCTCTCCAAGATTTCGTGCTCGAGCTTAATTCCATTTCTTTGTTCAGAAGACTCCAGGAAAATACCAACAAAAGATTGCAAAACCCTTTCTAAAAACTCCTTCAAAATATAGCATAAGATTCAAAAATGCGTAACCAAAGACTTGTGCAACTTCTCAATCCTTCATCTTCTGTCCGTGAAAACTTACCAAAATTCTTAACTAAATAAAAGATAATATCCCTCCCTTCTCAAAAACTCTAAAAATAAAAAATAAAATAAAATCATTCTTTAAAAGCAAGCTTTTTTTTTGCTCAGATCCCATTCTTATTTGCCCTCACAATCTTTTTATTCTTTTATTTGTTTTATTGATTTTATTTATGTTTTTGCAGCTTTACTTGCACATCACTTTACTTATTTAATTTAAATAAATTATTTTAATAATTATCCTCACCAGATAATTGATCAAAATGATTAAAACACATTTAATATTTAATTATTATTTAATTGAAACACATGATTTTATAAAAATTAAATAAAACATTTAAATATTTTCATACAAATAAATCAACATTAAAAACACAATTATTATCCACATTTAATTAACTAATTCTCAACTTATAAAATAGCAACATCAATCAAATAATCATAACTTATAAAATACCACATTAATCAAAAGACGACAAAATACAAAACACAAACCACAAATGACGACAATTACAAAAATGAACAATACCAAATCAACGAGACGACCTGACATCATGGGACGGGAGGACTTCATCATCACCTCTGTTTCAACATTTAACTGTTGGGCTATAAGTGCTCGCCCTGTCCTGCCGAAGCAGGTGGAATCGAGACTTGTACCTGCAAATCCTGCATACAAACGAAGTTGTGTACATGTGCATACATATATATATATATATAATCATCAAAGCATTAAATCAAAGTATTGCATTGTGAAAAAGGAATCGCAACATAGCAGGGCACTCGCGAACGAGTGATGCCATATTGTCCTTCATCACACCTATTCTAACAATTATAATACAACCAATACATTAACATTTCTAACTAACAATCATCTCATAACATATCTAATTAAATCACTGCATCATATCATAATTATGAAAAACAACTAACCTAACCAACCACAATGTCATGAAATAATCAAATCCTCAATGAAATAACAGCATCATCTAACGTCTAACTAACCAAATCAAACAATAATAGTACCATCATAGTCACAAGTAGCAAACGAACGCATAGCAAAGTAACAACTCCAACTAGCAAGAGGAGGGGTACTACAATTGACCTTGTTTTCACTACTTCAAACTCTTCCTCGGTGCTGTCATTGACCTTGTTTTCACTACTCCAAACTCTTCCTCGGCGCTGGCATTGACCTTGTTTTCACCACTCCAAACTCTTCCTTGGCACTAGTATTGACCTTTTACTTCTCCAATTTGACGAGCTACAACTTGGCTTCGTTAGGTTTTACAGTATGTTAATTAAGTTGAAAATTTTGGTGCCATTTATCTAGGTTTTAATATTCTACAATATAGTTAAGTATATATTAGCTATATTTTACCTAATAAATAATATAATTATTAAACTTATTATAATTATATATTATATTCTTTAACAAAATTATTAAATACATATAAAATTATTGTAATTAATAATTAATAATAAGTATATTTTTATATAATACAAAATATAATTAATATAATATATATTTAATATAATAGTAATATATATTAATATGATAGAGAGAAACTAAATTTTTATTGGTTGTTTCAAGTCAACAATCCAAGGATGGCATGTGTCCTTAGGGAGTTATGCTCAAGGTAGCATGCCATTTGATTAAAGATATGATAATTCTCTAAAAACCTCTGATGTACCCATTGCACATAAGGAGACAAAGATAAATATAGGAATATAGAGGAATGACAAAACAAATGAAAGGAGATAAAGGGTAGAGAGGGGTAGAGATATGAGATATAAGGATGAATATGGGTGAGATATGGGAAGATGATTGATGTATCTCTCCTTGTCACTCTCTATATCTCTATATCTCCCATTATCTATGTCACTTCCTCTTCCCCCCTCTATCTATTGAGCTATCTCTCTCTCCCCCCTTTCTCTCTCATTCACTCCATCTCTCCCTCCATCTCTCCTACTCTATATCTCTATCTCTATTTCTCTTTTTATCTCCCTCTCACTCCTCTCTCTATCTCTTTCTATCTATATCCCTTTCTCTCC
>VDFB02351131.1:0-13153 GCA_007258455.2 Sequoia sempervirens
TTCATGTTGAAGTTTTGCGGTTTGGTTTATGGATTCCTTTTGGGTTTTCAAAAAGCTTCGTAGTGGTATGACATGCATCTACATCTGACAACCTTTTTCGGACTTACTAATTTTAGCAAGTTGCGACAGTTGTCTGGTTTGTGCTCAAAATGCATTTGGAGTCACTATTTTTAGTAGTATGCTATTTATAGTAAGTGCTATTTTTAGCAACTCAATTTGGGGGTTTCTGAAGGGGTTTCTATTTTTAGCAGTGGTCGGTTATGATGTTGCTATCTTCAGTTGGTCACAGTATTCTTCTATGGTCTTTAGTTTTGCTCAGTTTGGGTGTTTGACATATCCTTACTATTTATAGTAGTGCTATTTATAGTATGTCACCTTTGGGGGAGTTGGTCCCAGTACTTGCAGTAGCATTATTTCTCAATTTATTTTCGGAGAGCCTAAGGTTGCAGTATTGGTTATTTGTTTAATTCAACAACTTAAGTCATTTTATAAAGTTATATTATAAAATTAAGTTGAGGAGTAAAAGTGGTCATTCGAAAAGTACTTTGAGCCTAATGAAGCAACTTAATGTTGTTTTTAAAAGATAAGTTGATATTATATTTTCCTCAATGATGTGGGTACGCCTAGAGAAGGAAAAAGTTGATTTTAAATGTTTTAATATTATATCCCCTCAAGTGTGGACGCCTATTGGGAAAAAGAATTAAAAAATGTTTAATTTTCTAAAACAATGAAGGGCGTTGGTTTCTAGGGAGAATCTGAGAAGCTTTCGTAGTCCAGTCGCCCTAGCTTCTATATATTTTCATTTTGGCTCTCATTTTCTCATCTTAGCTTTGACAACATAATAGAATGTTGTTGGATTTCTTCTAGAGTGCTTGGGCTACGACCTGAGGACGAAAACCCTCTTCGCTTGGGCTGGTTTTGGTGGTGAAATATCCTCCCTAATGAGATAGAGAGTGATTCTACAACAAGGATCATTTAGCACTTCATAGAGTTCAGTTTACAAGGGTTTTGGCGATTGAAAATGAAGGTATTTGACTATTTTTGATGTGATAGTTTGAGGTTTTGGTGTGTGGATGCTTTGCATCATTTTGGCTTTGATTTGGCTTTGATTTGGAGGGGTTATTACCAGCGTTTGGAGTCTTTCTATGGATTTTTTGTACTTGCCAGTCATAGGGATGAAACTAATAATTTGCTCATATTTCCTCATTGGCTCAAGGTTTCATTCTAGGTATTGCATCATTGGAATCCTTGGCTCAAGGCACCCCATTTTGAGTATTCACTTGTAGTGTTTGGTGAAGATTTGAATTTTCTAAAGCAGGTCGAACTTCTCCAGGTGGTGCACATTTTTTGGCATCATTGAGCAGGGGTTGTTGTTGTATAACCTTTGTTCTAGTTCATTATTCAGTGTTGGTTGGTGGTTTTTGAGGTGCTGGAAACTTAGAGACAAACATTGCTAGATCGCCCTAGGAGTTGGAGGTGTTTGGTATCATATTGCTATTGTTACAAAGTCATTATCAAGTCTGATATAATTGCTATTGTTACAAAGTCATTATCAAGTCTGATATAAACATTGTATTATTCTAATAGAGAACATAAAATGGATAATTATAATGCTTGTTTCAATCTCTAATAAATGGTTTTAGTTTCTAGTTTTTACTTTTCATTGCAAATTCTCTATATGCTATATACTTCTACAGATGCATTGAAACAATCACAAAATACATCATTGAACAAGAAAACTAGCAAACAAAAGACTTTAAAATAAATAAATCAGGGGTGTATTATATAGTGGTATCAGAGCCAGTTCTTCTTGCTATCCTATGTGGTTATAAAAAAATAGCATTATTCGTTCAATGAGTGAAAGAGAACAAAGATACATACAGAGGGAGATGACTACAGAGAAATCTTTACCTGAGTTGATACTGGAACTAACCACACTAATGAGGGATCCTGCCATAAAAGGGGCTTTCAAAATGATTGTTGCTAGATTTAAAATTCGGGATGGAAAAGTGCACACGACACATCAAGATGACCGTGAGATTGAAGAAAATACCTTGACTTATGAGGAGAGTGTGGTAGAGCCCCAAAACAGTCCTCTAGACTTGCATGTGGCTAGTGGTGATGAAGATTGGTTTGGTGAAAAGAACAAAACAACAGTCTTGCATCATTATTCGGGTTCATTCAATGAAGGTTTTGAGACTAATGAGTTTACTAATGAGGAATAGGTCGAGGGAAACATTGGTGGTGCCATTGAGTCATCTTATGACCATTTCCATAATGATGATGTTTGTGATAATTCAGAGGTTGTTCAAAAATGAGAACATAAAGTAAGTTATGAGTTTGTCATTGGAGAAGAAGCTTGTATGGAACAACTACAGAACGATCTCTTTGAGAAGGTTGTTTCCATTAATGTTGAGTTTGGTGCTATTGAAAATTTCAAAACAACACCTACTGGAGAGCATTATCAACATACCAATGATAGTAATCTTGATTGTGAGTTGGGGGCTACCATGGTTTTTGATCACGGTGACTTATTCCAAGAGTCAACACTCCAAGAGGGGTATGAAGAACACTTTCCACTTGATTAGAACAATCAACCCTTTAGCATTTGGGATCTGGGTGTGATGGCACCTAAGGAACACAAAGAACTTGTGTGGGATGAATTTCCCTTTGATCTTGATGATGTTCAAAATTCAAATTACAATACAAGCTATGAAATTTCCATTGGAGGAGATGAAGTCTTTGATGAAGAAGCTTGCTTGGAAAAGCCTCGTGATGACCCCTTTGAGATGGTGGCTGCCACTAAGGAAGAGTATTATGCTACTGTAGTTTTCAAAAAAAATGATCACTAATGATGCATTGATCGAGTTTGGGGCTGCCTTCTCGTTTGATCAAAGTGACACTGAGGTGGAGGTAGATTTAAAAGTCTATAAGGCTCCTGATATTGAAGAGTTTGATTATGTTCTTAAGTAGAAATTAGATTTATTAGTGCACGGAGTTGATCATCATCTAGTGAGCAATGTCATCACATGGATGGTGTGGGGTGTGAAACTAGGGAAAGCCATGGAGTCATTGAAAACTGTATAGGAGCGAATTTGCACCCTTTATGCAAATTCCCCTTTTACACACCCTCACCTTAGAAAACCAAATCTGAAGGCGAAATTCCACATCAGCAAGCTGCCTTCCTTCCACTTGGCATTTGTTTGTTGTGTCGGTAGAAGAATATTTGTTGGGATGCCCATGTGGCACGCAGACATCTGCGTGACACACTTATATCCCTGACGGATTCCTACGTCTGAAGTTGACAGAAGCGTTACACTTCCTATTGGGAATGGATTGTAACATCCCTCTTCGACCAACTGACCCCGAAAATGGAAAATTCTCTCCATTCTCCTTCAAATTCTTCCATTCTTCATTCAACTCATCTTTTTTCCATCACTTCTTGCATTCTCAAGCATTCTTAGCCTTCATTTCACTCTCAACAACACCTCAACACTCCATTGCAACAACAACACTCTATCAACTCCATCAAGCAAGTGTGAAGCAAGCCATTGTAGCAAGGGCTTGAGTTTTTGCAATACCTCCCTTCATCACAGTTGAGGCTGTGGTGATTGTTCAAGCTCTCTTTCTCCATCATTGGCTAGTGAGCTCTTGGTGGAGGTGGTAACATGTCACTCTTCTCCTTTTCAATTTGGTTGAGTAGCTATATACTATTTTGTAGTGTTATTTGTGGGCTTCCTTTCTTTACTTCTTTATCATACATTTCTCTATCGTTGCTATTTGGCTATCTATGGAGGTGGAAACACCAAAATGAGGGTTTGACTAAGGCAGGCCCCTATACAGCCCCAACAAATTTCCCCTCTTTCTTGTGTGTAGGTGGATGTGCAATTGGAGCTAGCTAGCGAACTGACGCTTTTGTGAGATTGTCTTCGTCACCCTAGTTCTAGTCTATTTACTTTATCATTTTAGTATCTATTTTGCATACTTTCTCATTATGTTTTTACCATCTAGATTGAACTAGCTAGGCTGTTAGTAGGTCTTTTTGGTAGTTTTACTATGTTCACTATTTTCTGGTCGTAGAAATGCTAGCGCGCCACACTGATGTCCCAGAACTGCATTGTCGTCCTTAGATAGAGAGCTATTTGAGGCACATAACCGACTCCAAAAAGCCAGCTAGCCTAGCCCAAATTATAGTTCGGGTTTGCAAAATGATCTAAGGACTTTATAGTCCTCATCATTCTCGTCCCTCATTTCAAACACCCCTTTAGAGTGAGGTAAGTTAGGGAAACCTTCCGCTCTTGGCTCTCTGTGACCTGGGGCCTTAACGTGGTTGGTCCCCCTCTCTTACATTTTTGGTGAACATAATGTGAACCAACGTCTACCCATTCGTTGGTGTTGAGGATTTTCCCTTGCACCTCATGATTGTCATGCCCCTAAGTGTTGTGAAGGTTTATGAGCATCACAACCCAGTCCACGACCTCCAGGTATATTGTTAGGAGAAGTGTACGACACCTTCCGATGGAGAGGATGGTCACTACTGGTTTCTCTACAGGCCATTTTGCTGGATCCGTCATTGGTCTTGCCACGTAGGAGTAGTTGTTGAGGGGTGAGGTAAGGGTCTCTGATGAGACTGACCATGTCCCCACTCCTACGTCTCCTACACCATCATCGATGGATGAGTACAAGGTCGTTCACATTCTTTCAAAATATATCTTTGTTCTTACACTACAACAAATCCCTGTGATTAGCTCCCTTTTTTGCTTCCACCCACTGTTTTAATGTATTTTTCTCCAATTTTTTGGAAAAGCCGATGCTATTTTTTAGGATGGCGCTATTTTGGCATTTTTTGCACCAACAAAACAAGCAGGCGCTAATCCAGGCACAAATTAGCGTTGAAATTAGTGCTAAGATTAGTACCAATATTAATGCCTAGTGTAGTGCCCATATTAATGCCTAAATTAACACCAAGATTAGCGTCGAAAATAATGCCTACGGTAATGCCCATATAAGCACCTAAATTAGCAACTAGATTACCATTTATGTTAGCGCCCATATGAGCACTTGATGTAACGCCTATTTTAGCACTTGCTTTAGAGCCTATTTTAGTGCCTAATTGTTTTGATCTAGCAGGGATTAAGGGTGTTAGAACAAAAAATCCTTCCCCAATATTCACTAGCCTTCAATTGCTTGCCTACATTTCACTTGCATCAAAAGATCTATTGCCTTTAATTTTTCATTGTATTTAACATGAAATGCAACAATTTGTGTGACAAGATCCATACTGTCACTAGCATTCCCTTTGTATATACCCATTTATTCCTCCAGATAATCATAAAAAAAAAAAAATTCCTTTACCGCAGTACTTTGTGTAGATTAAGGGTTGAGGGTTGAGAATTGAGGGTTAAGGGTAGTTTAAGGTATAGGGTAGAGGGTAGAGGGTGTAAGGGTTTAGGGCTTAAGGGTTGAGGGTTGAGGGTTTAAGGTTGAGGGTAGAGGGTTGAGGGTATATGGTTCAAGAATTAGGGTTGAGGGTCCAATGTATAGGGTAGAGGGTATAGGGGTTGAGGGATTAGGGTTTAAGGGTACTTGAGGGTTGAGGGTAGAGGGTAGAGGGTACTTGAGGGTTTAAGGGTTGAAGGATTAGGGTAGAGAGTTTACTTGGGTTTAAGGGTTTAAGGGTTGAGGGATTACTAGGGTCGACTAGGGTAGAGGGTATTGGGATGTTCAGGGTAGAGGGACATAGAGGGTTTAACGGTTTAGGGTTGAGGGTATTGGGTTGAGGGATTAGGGTTGAGGGATTAAGGTAGACAGGGAGGGATGGATCAAGCGTTGAAGGATTAAGGGTTGAGGGTTGAGAATTGAGGGTTGAGGGAAGTTTAATGTATAGGGTAGAGGGTAGAGCTGGTAGAGGGTGTAAGGGTTGAGGGTTAAGGGTTGAGGGTTTAAGGTTGAGGCTAGAGGGTTGAGGGTATATGGATCAAGGATTAGGGTTGAGGGTCCAATGTGTAGGGTAGAGGGTATAGGGGTTGAGGGATTAGGGTGAAGAGTAATTTACTTGGGTTTAAGGGTTTAAGGGTTGAGGGGTTAGGGTTGAGGGATTAGGGTCGAGGGTATAAGAGGGTATTGGCTAGTTGAGGGTAGAGGGTTTAATGGTTTAGGGTTTAGGGTATTGGGTTGAGGGTATAGGTCAGTTGAGGGATTAGGGTTGAGGGTAGAGGGTAGAAGGTTTAAGGACAGTTTAGGGTTGAGGGACGTTAAGGGTTGAGGGTAGAGGGTTTAGGGTATAGCTAGGATGTTTGAGGGTATATGGTTGGAGGTTGATTAGGGTTGAGGTTCCAATGTAGAGGGTAGAGGGTATATGGGTTTAGGGTTTAGGTATTAGGGTTTAAGGGTTGAGGGTTGAGAATTGAGGGTTGACAGTTTAATGTATAGGGTAGATCAGAGGGTGGAGGTTAGAGGGTTTAAGGGTTGAGGCTTGAGGATTTAAGGTTGAGGGTAGAGGGTTGAGGGTATATGGTTGAGGGATTAGGGTTGATGGTATGTATATGGTACATTGAGGGATTAGGGTTGAGGGTCCAATGTACTATAGTGTAGAGGGTATAGGGGTTGAGGGATTGGGGTTTGACTAGGGTTGAGGGTTGAGGGATTAGGGTATAGAGAGTTTAGTAATTGGGTTTAAGGGTTTAATTAGGGTTGAGGGATTAGGGTCGAGGGTAGAGGGTATATGGTTCAAGGATTAGGGTTTAGGGTCTAATGTATAGATAGGGTAGATGGTAGAGGGTAGAGGGTGTAAGGGTACTTTAGGGTTTAAGGGTTGAGGGTTGAGGGTTTAAGGTTGAGAGTAGAGGGTTGAGGGTATATTGTTCAAGGATTAGGGTTGAGGGTCCAATGTATAGGGTAGAGGGTATAGGGGTTGAGGGATTGGGGTTTAAGGGTACTTGCAGAGGGTTGAGGGTAGAGGGTAGAGGGTCAAGGGTTTAAGGGTTGAAGGATTAAGGGTTGAGGGATTAGGGTAGAGAGTAATTTACTTGGGTTTAGGGGTTTAAGGGTTGAGGGATTAGGGTCGAGGGTATAAGAGGGTATTGGGTTGAGGGTAGAGGGACATGGAGGGTTTAACAATTTATGGTTTAGGGTATTGGGTTGATGGTATAAGGTTAAGGGATTAGGGTTGAGGGTAGAGGGTAGAAGGTTTAAGGCTAGTTTAGGGTTGAGGGACATTAAGGGTTGAGGGTATAGCTAGGACGTTTGATGGTATAATATGGTTGAAGGTCGATTAGGGTTGAGGTTCCAATGTAGAGGGTAGAGGGTATAGGGGTTGAGGGTTTAGGGTTTAAGGGTTTAGGGTTTAGGGTTTAAGGGTTGAGGGTTTAATCATGTATAGGGTAGATTAGAGGGTAGAGGGTAGAGGGTTTAAGGGTTGAGGCTTGAGGGTTTAAGGTTGAGGGTAGAGGATTGAGGGTATATGGTTGAGGGATTAGGGTTGAGGGTCCAATCATTTATAGGGTAGAGGGTACTATAGGGGTTGAGGGTATGTCTATGGTACGTTGAGGGATTAGGGTTGAGGGTCTAATGTACTATAGGGTAGAGGGTATAGGGGTCGAGGGATTAGGGTTTGTCTAGGGTTGAGGGTAGAGGGTAGAGGGTTAATTAAGGGTTGAGGGTTGAGGATTGAGGGATTAGGGTATAGAGAGTTTAGTAATTATGTTTAAGGGTTTAACTAGGGTTGAGGGATTAGGGTAGAGGGTATATGGTTCAAGGATTGGGGTTTAGGGTCCAATGTATATATAGGGTAGAGGGTGTAAGGGTGCTTTAGGGTTTAAGGGTTGAGGGTTGAGGGTTTAATGTTGAGAGTAGAGGGTTGAGGGTATATTGTTCAAGGATTAGGGTTGAGGGTCCAACGTATAGGGTAGAGGGTATAGGGGTTGAGGGATTAGGGTTTAAGGGTACTTGCAGAGGGTTGAGGGTAGAGGGTAGAGGGTCGAGCGTTTAAGGGTTGAGGGATTAAGGGTTGAGGGTTGAGGGATTAGGGTAGAGAGTAATTTACTTGGGTTTAAGGGTTTTTTGGATTAGGGTCGACGGTATAAGAGGGTATTGGGCTGAGGGTAGAGGGACGTAGAGGGTTTAATAGTTTATGGTTTAGGGTATTGGGTTGAGGGATTAGGGTTGAGGGTAGAGGGTAGAGGGTAGAAGGTTTAAGGCGGGTAGGGTTTAAGGGTTTAGGGTTGAGGGACGTCAAGGGTTGGGGGTAGAGGGTTTAGGGTATAGCTAGGACGTTTGACGGTATAATAGTTGAATATTGGTCGAGGTTGAGTTTAATGTAGAGGTAGAGGTTGAGGTTTAGGGTTTAAAGGTTGAGGTTGGGGAGTGAGGGTTGAGGTTCTCGGGTAGGTCGAGGAGTAGAATTAAAGGTTGGGAGTTGAGAGCTTGAGGTTTAGAGGGTTAGAGGGAGGTATATGCAGGTTGAGGGATTAGGGTTGAGGGTCCAATTTATAGGGTAGAGGGTATAGGGGTTGAGGGATTAGGGTTTAACTAGGGTAGAGGGTAGAGGGTTGAGGGATTAGGGTAGAGAGTTTAGTAATTGGGTTTAAGGGTTTAACTAGGGTTGAGGGATTAGGGTCGAGGGTAGAGGGTATATGGTTCAAGGATTAGGGTTTAGAGTCCAATATATGTATATATAGGGTAGAGGGTAGAGGGTAGAGGGTGTAAGGGTACTTTAGGGTTTAAGGGTTGAGGGTTTAAGGTTGAGAGTAAAGGGTTGAGGGAATATGGTTCAAGGATTAGGGTTGAGGGTCCAATGTATAGGGTAGAGGGTACAAGGGTTGAGGGATTAGGGTTTAAGGGTACTTGCAAAGGGTAGAGAGTAGAGGGTAGAGGGTCGAGGGTTGAAGGGTTGATGGATTAAGGGTTGAGGGTTGAGGGATTAGGGTAGAGAGTAATTTACTTGGGTTTAAGGGTTGAGGGATTACGAGGGTTGAGGGATTAGGGTCAAGGGTATAATAGGGTATTGGGCTGAGGGTAGATGGGCACAAAGGGTTTAACAGTTTAGGGTATTGGGTTGAGGGTATAGGGTTGAGGGAATATGGTTGAGGGTAGAAGAGGGTAGAAGGTTTAAGGCCGGTTTAGGGTTGAGGGACGTTAAGGGTTGAGGGTAGAGGGTTTAGGGTATAGCTAGGACGTTTGAGGGTATAATATGGTTGAAGGTCGATTAGGGTTGAGGTTCCAATGTAGAGTGTAGAGGGTATAGGGGTTGAGGGTTTAGGGTTTAAGGGTTGAGGGTTGAGAATTGAGGGTTGAGGGTTTAATGTATAGGGTAGATTAGAGGGTAGAGGGTAGAGGGTTTAAGGGTTGAGGCTTGAGGGTTTAAGGTTGAGGGTATATGGTTGGGGGATTAGGGTTGAGGGTCCAATATTGTATAGGATAGTAGAGGGTATAGGGGTTGAGGGTACGTATATGGTTAAGGGATTAGGGTTGATGGTCCAATGTATAGGGTAGAAGGTATAGGGGTTATGAGGGATTAGGGTTTAACTAGGGTTGAGGGTAGAGGGTAGAGGGTTGAGGGTTAATTAAGGGTTTAATGTATTTTTCTCCAACTTTTTGAAAAAGTTGGTGCTATTTATCAGGATGGAGCTATATATTTTTATCACTATCAACAATAAAAATAATATTGAGTTTATAGTTAATTAGTGTTGAAACAATTTTAAAAATTTATTGTCACTCCTAACAAGTAATATTAAGCCTTATTATTTGTGGGCGGTTGGGAGGGCGGCCCTCCAGGTTAGCGGAGGGATTCAATTAGGATTAGATGAGTGGAATCCATGTAGGAGAGACTAGAGCTGAGGTGGCGCTGGTGGGAAGAGTTGGTGGATCATCAACGATGATAAGTACAAGCATTAATGAAGGGCAGTTTGAGCTCAAATTTTAATGATGGCCTAGCATACGAAGTCAGGTATGCAGGATGACATTGTTGGAGCAAGGACAACTAGCCTTGCCAATAATTAACCTTTCACTCATGTGTAGATCAAAAGGCTTGATGAATGCAGGTTTATTTATTAAGAGGTGGCATTGTTTTTGTATAGCGTAGTAAAGGTTTTGGGTGTTGGTGTTTAGTTTATGGTGGTGCTTTGGTTGGCAGAGTGTGCTCAGCCTCTGGTGTTGTCTATGGATGACAATGGCCAGGCGTTCAAAATTTGTCATTGCAATGTCGGTGGAGGGGTTGTCATGGTTTGGAGTGGATACTCCAATCTCCCTGCTGGAGACGTCGAGGCAAGCTACATTCAGAGAGATAATAGACCAAAGGCTGAAGCGGATTTTGCTGAATATTGATCCCCTTGTAATTGTGGCAGTAAAGATGGTTCTGGGCTATGGTCACATTGAGCGCAAGGAGTATGGGAGGGACAATGCACACATTTCCTCACACCTCTTGGCTTCTCTGCTCTATAGTCAAGTCCCCAAGATGGAGGCGAAGGATCTGTTGGTGAAATTATTTAGGAAGGATTTGGTTGGCGGCGTGGAGGAGATCTTGAAGGCAATGATTATAGGTACCGGGATCTCGCAACCAAGTGATCTGGAGCTTTTGTGGAGCACCGAAAAGGCGATAAGGTTTTACCCCTTCCTCTTGGACCTGAGCGGGGCAGCTCTCATGCGCCACCGAATGATAGTGGCCATTGTAGTAGAATATTTAAAGAAGCTTGCTAGGGTTAATGGTGACTAATGGTGTTGACTGGGTTAAAGATTTTGAGTTATTTGCAAAGTTAAATGGGTTTCTGTAATTTGTCCAGTTTAAATCTTTTGTCAGTAATTGCTCTAGTTTGGTAATGGATAGCTCGAATTTGGGTTTTTTCTGTTAGTATGTGGCTTTGCCAATTTTGAATTTTTTTCTATGGTTAAATTATCTGTTCTGGGTGGAGGCATTATGGTAGCTTCTAGTTTTGGGTCGAAATATTGAAATTTCCTGCATAACAGACGAACTGTATGTTTCCTTTTTTAATTAATAAAAAAAATATTACACATTAAAAAGTCAATATCATAATTAATAGCTCTCAATAATTTTTTTAGCTTCACCTATTAATGCAATTAAACCATATATACAATAGTATAAAAATATTGAATAAAATGAAATAAGTAATGATCTACCTAATTTTTCTAGATAAATGATTCCTCAAAGGCCAGTTATCTAATTATTGGTCATAGTGGTGTCTGTACTGTCTCTATGTCCTGTCAAAGCCTAATATAAGTGTCAGTGTCTAATTAAACAATTTTTTTTTTAGTTATATAAAAAAGTGGATAGTATCAATCAAACAAATTTTTGAGAAACAATTAAATGTGTAGAGAATTTTTTTTTAGGTATTTTTTATTAAGAAGAAAAAGTTATCATAGATACATTCAAATCCAAGATTTTATAATTCAAACACAATTAATTAAACATAAAATAAAGAATTAAAAACAATTTAAAGATGATATCATCTTGTTTGATGTTCATTTAATGAAACAATATGTCATAATGGAAAATCAAGCACTACTAGAGAAATAAACGATAAAACAACAATCTTGGTTGACAATAATCAAAGGAAAAAATGATCCCTCAATTCTTGAGTTTGTAATTTAAGTTGAATTTGATGAAGACAATTTCAACAAGGAAAAACTTTAAAAATGACCCCTCAATCATTTGCCATAAATTAATGATCCTCTGCTTCTCTTCATTTACCTAGATGGGCTAGGTTCACAAAGTGGAGTTGCCTCCTCTTATGGAAAGAATGAAGAAACAAATCAAACTAAAAATAAATATCATTTATTTACACTAAGTGGTGTTCGATAAAATAAAAATTACATAATGTTATTTATATTACTAGCTCATAATGTGAGAGCCTTAGGAGATAAAATTTCCATAGCAATTTCCATATCCTAGAAGAGTATGTGTTGATGTTTTTGGAGCTAAAAAATCCACATTGGTTGTCCCGCACACCTCCATTTTCACTTATCCTCCCATATCCACCATATGCTCCATTTCCATATCATAATAATTGAAATAGTATAAAGTACCAAAATAAGGCCCTTGATCATTACAATAAAGTGAAGTCCCTGCCTGAAATGTTCTCCTAGCAACTCATGGCATGTTGCCAAGACAATGCCTTATCAGAGAGAGTCTCACCATAGTCTCTTCGACACAAGCAAAAAGGGATGATAAGAAATGTAGATGATACTCCTAAATGTCTAAGAGACATATTCAAATGTCTTCCCGCCATCCTAAAGAGCGACATGTCTAAGAGACTTGCGCATGTCAAGGAGAGAATCTAACATGTCTCACTGACAAATCATATGAGTGTCAACATTTAGGAAACATAAAAAAATCTCTTAGGCACCGAGAGGTTATCATAAAATAGACAGTAAATCACCAATGAAACAAGCACTAATGAAACAACAATGTCGAAGAGACATTGACATGTTGAGGAGAGAAGCAAAGAATTCTCTTTGACACTCAAGGAGCAAAGTATTGGCAAGACACATAAATATCAAATAGAAATTGGATGAGGTCTCATCGACATCTTAAAAACGATATGTCAAGGAGACACAAAGATATCAAGAAGACATTATCAAAATTCTCCCCGACATTCTGGCACAAAATATCGATGAGACTAAGGGATGCAGAGAGAGGTGACCTTGAGTCTCCCCGACATAACAAAGTCACATAGATATCATCAACAACAATTACCGTCGAGGAAAGAAATAAAGACATGTTGAGGAGACATAAGCTTGTCAGTAAGAGAAATCCACCAGTCTCATTGACAAAAAAGAAAATCATCAGGGAGCAAACTAAGAAGTAAATATTGAAGAGACATTGCGATATCGATGAGAGAAGTCTGAATGTCTCTTAGACATTTCTCAAAAGATGGCCAAGGATATCAAAGAGAGATATAAATGTTGTGATCAGAGTCTCATTGAAAAAATATGAAATAATTGTCACCGGATTGATTTGATAGATGAAGTCATTGAAGAGACAACTACCATTAATACGCAAGTTGATAGGAAGGTGGCGTGAGTGCCATTTATGAACCAGAGTTGGTTTAAGCGTGCTAAAATTCGATAAAAGCAACCTCTGAGAAATAAAAATTCACTGCACATAGTGGCTAAGCATCCAGAGGACGGAGTTGGACAA
>VDFB02351132.1:0-23094 GCA_007258455.2 Sequoia sempervirens
AATTTAGCTGACTATGCCAATCTTTATTATGTTTACTTACCATTTTCCTTATGATTTGTTCAATAGTTTTGTTAGTTAACTCTGCTTGACCATTTGATTATGGATAATATGGTGTTCAAAAATGATGTTGAATATGAAAGGTTTCCAAAAAAAAAATCACGTCGTTGTTCTTAAATAGAGTTCCATTTTCTGAAACTAATGTGGAAAGGAGACCAAAGTGAGCAATAAAACCTAAAAAACTATAGATAGGTTAAATTCTTCCTTGTAAATTACGCAACTGAGAAATTTTTTTAGGAGGTGGCATGTTAATGAAAGCATCAATTTTATTTGTGTCCACCTTGATGCCTCTGTGGGATACTATAAAACCTAAAAGCTTTCCACTATCCACAATAAAGACACATTTTTTGGATTCAATCTCATGTTATACTTACGCATTCTTTCAAAAAAAATCTGAAGGATGTTAACATTGTCTTGATGGGTTAAAGATTTGGCTAGCATATCATCAACACAATATTCCAAAATCTTATGTATGTAATTGTGAAATATTAAAGTCATATCTCTTTGATATGTTGCACCGATGTTCTTTAATCCAAAAGGCATAACCACCCAACAAAATGTTCCCCAAGTTGTATTAAATTTTGTCTTATATTGATCTTGAGGGTTGATAAAAAATTGATTATATCTAGAAAATCCATCCATGAGTGACAATAAAGTGTGCCCCACAGTCGAATCTACTATCATTTCGATATTAGGAAGGGGAAAGTCATTTTTTAAAGATGATTTATTAAGATCACAAATCAGGTTTTGCAACTATGACAATGTTTGAGATCCATGGAGAATAGTCAATAGGGTGAATAAAGCCAACTTCAAGGAGTTTTTCAATCTCAACCTTAACCAAGAAAGCTATCTTAGGATTCATCTTATGTATCTTTTTTCTTACTGGTTTAACATTTGGCTCAAGTGTGTGTCACTATCTTAGCATCAATACTCAGCAAGTCTGAATAAATTCAAGCAAAGAGTTCATGAAATTCGTGTAATAATGTTGCATGATCTTCTTGCTCATCTTTATTGAGACACTTTCCTATTTGAATCACTCTTTCTTCATTAAATGTTACCATTGGTATGTTGATTGTATCCCCCATAGGGAGTGGATTTTGTCTTGAAACTTCATAGATATGTTCTTCTCCATCTTTTTCAATATTATTGATTTCCTTTTCTTCATCTGCTTGTTTAGTACTAACCATAGCACTTGTTTTTTAGGGCGTGTTGGTGACCTATCATAAACTCCTAACATTTGTTTCAAGGCTTTATCATCTTCAAAGTATTCCAATGATTCATCACATGTATAAATCAATTTGGGATGCTTTAAAGTGAGAGTTATCCTATAAGAATTGCACATGATGGTTTTGATGTTGAGTGAAGGTCTTTTTGTTGCTTTTGTTATCTTAGAAGGAAA
The DNA here is from genome assembly GCA_007258455.2 of Sequoia sempervirens. NCBI lineage: Eukaryota > Viridiplantae > Streptophyta > Pinopsida > Cupressales > Cupressaceae > Sequoia > Sequoia sempervirens. Next base: position 1,457 of record VDFB02351132.1, read on the forward strand.
ATATCTAAGACTAGTCTTTGTTTCTTGTGTGTTAGGCTCTATACGAACATGGATGTTTTTTTCTTTCATGCCACATCCCTTTCCACTATAACCAAGTTTTTTCAAGAGCTCATAACCTCTTCCATAAATCCATTCCATTTCTTTTGGATTTGGTGGTTGTTCATAGTCAACTTCATCAAAGCTTTTTGTATGACTTATGTCTTCTAATATGGATGGAGTAGATTCTTGTGAAGGTTCTTATGAGTTTTTTGTTGACATTACCACCAATTCTTTTCCCTTTTCATGCTTTTTGTTGTAATCTTATACTCTCCCAAAAATGTAGGTGTAAAATCTAAAGAACCCCAATCATCATCAAATAGACTTGTAATTTCCTCAATTTTTTCTTTGTTTTCTTCCTCTTGCACAATTTCCACCTTTGAAGTTGGTATCAATGTTTTCAAAGCACTTTCTTTATCTTTATCGGTGTGTAAACAACTTTTTGGTTCAGGATCATCTTTGACTATGTACACTTGGTTGTTATAGACATACTTCGTTATAAGATGAAGGGTCAAAGGCACCACATGCATCTCATGAATCCATGGTCTTCCTAAGAGAATATTATATTAAAGATCTTGAGGTATAACATGGAAAATAATTTACAATGCAATTTTTCCAACTATAATAGGTAATGTAATCACACCAAGCAGTTGTTTTCCTATATTATCAAACTTGTGAATGGACAAAGAATTAGGTTCAATCTTGCTCTTATCCATTCCAAGCTTATCCAAGAGGTTTACACTACACACATTAAGGTTTGAGCCATTTTCAACAAGGGCTCTCTTTATCCCAGTCCTATTAATGAGAGATACTATCATGAAAGCTCCATTTTGTTTTTGCACCTCCAAGGAAGGTAACTCGCTTTGGTGAAAAACAATTCCTATATAACGAAATCCATTCCTTGAATACGAGATGCTACATCATTTGCATTTGTACTAGGAGGAACCACAACTTGTTGCAAAGTTGTTTGAAGCATACTATGGTAATTAGGTGATGCTTGAATAAGATCCCATAAGGATATCTTAGCAAGAGTATTTTTAAGTTGTTCAACAAGATCATACTCCTTTCCACTAGATGTAGAGGAAAATGAGGAGCACTAGGTAAGATAGGTTGAGGTAATGGTAATGAGATAAGAGTATTTTTTTGTTTCCTATTGTTCTTTTTGTTATATGTGTGAGCAACAGTATTGTAACGTGGTTGCTGTGAAACATTGTTACTATCAAGTTTCCTTGTAAAGTTCAATATATCTATTGGACTTAATGGTTTCTTTTTAGGTTGTTCTAAGATAAGCACAGGTTTGTTTTGAACTTGAGGTTGATGTGAGGGTGTGTAAAGGATAAGTTGGGGTGTGATTAAATTAATGTCTCTTTGTTTTGGTTTATTATGACAAGCCTTAGTGGATGAACCTTGTGAGATGAAATCCTCAAGGGCTTTATCTAACATGTCAAAGTCATCACTACTAAAGGGCTTGAGGGATATGTTAACTTGGAAAAAGAGATTTGAAATGATCAAATGACTATGCTTTCTCCAAGGGTTTCATCAATTTGTGTTTTTTTTGTTTGATGTTTTAGGTTTTTATTTTGTTTTCTAATGATTTTAAAATGCAAAGTAGCCTATCTAAGGTATGAAATAATGTTGAAAATAAAGGAAAAGTACAAAAATTTAACACTATCCTCCAATGAAATGTGAAAGAAATGCTTTCCACAATGCTACAAGATCTAACTCAAGAAGAAATAACTTGAATTCAAAAATAGACTATTTTAGGAAACCAACTCTCAAATCTGAAAGCAAGAACAAAAATACAAAACAAAGGGTTAAAAATCACTCATAAACTTTTCTAAAAGATTTATACAAGGACTCATTCGCCCATGGGCGAATGGGTCCTTGTTTAGGGTTTTTAAAATTGAATTTTCCAATATCTAAGTTTATTTTATGTATTTTTTGTTTCTGATTACAAATAGGGGTTTTTGTAACAAGTTTTTCTAGAATAAAGGTGTCTAAAAGCAAGTGTAAATAAGGTCAAATGATGAACTAAATGACTATTTTTAGAATGCAATTTGAATCTAAATTTGAACTTAAATGATTGAATGATGATCTTGATGCAAGTACAATGCAAAATGAATGTAGATCTTGTGCGAACCCTTTTCCTAGTACCTGCAAAACAACATGAATAAACGAGTTAGACAAGGAATTACAAACTAAAACAAGGATTCCCCATGAAATCCATTTGCAAACTCAAAATAGGAAAGAAATTGATGAAGAACACAATACAAAAGATAAAACTAGATTTAATCCTAATTAGAGAAGCAAACACTTGATCCCATGGGGGAATTGGTGCCAATTTGATGTGAAAATTGGCCCTTTCCCAATTCCTATGATGAAATCTTGATATGTTGAAGATGAGATTGATCCACTTTTGATGAAAGATGAGAAGTCCAAGCCAAATCTGCAAAAATCCTAGCTAAGAATTCAAATGATGGATGAGAATGGCTAAGTATTTTAGCATGGTAACTTTGCAATGTTTGTGGATGATAAAATGAGGAGAGAAGCTCTTCATTTATAGGATTTCAAGATGGATGAATGCCCAAATTTGAGCAATGTGGGACTAACATTCATCCAATGATATGGTGCCACTTGTCAAGCTATGAATGGATGATGGATGTGCTAAGATTTGGGGTTTGTGCCAATAAATGCCAATATTTGAAATTCAAATTTGTTGAAATGACATGCAAGAGGGAAGGGAAAATGTAATAAATGCCACTTGGCTCAAAGGCAAAGGACATGTAAGAGGTTTTAAATGCCTTGTTGGATGTACATGTTGACTTGGAATTTTTGAATTCAAATTGAGAGAATATTCCAAAAGATGCCTTGTGAGAAAAAGAGAATAATGAATTAAAATCTATTTTCATGTGCAACTTGCATTATCTAGAGGATGTGACATGAGATGAGTTAAATTAATCAAGGGTTAATTAATTTAACAGAGATTAGATGATGTGACTTATTTGACTTAGATTTATGGATTTATTTAAATCAAATAAGAGAGGAAAATGATAAGAGGCTAATTAAATATGGATTTTGATTTATTTAATTAAAAGGGATGGTGTTAGAATAAATCAAATAAAGTTTAAATTTATTTAATTTAATAGATAGACTTTAGATATTTAATCAAATAAATTGATTATTTAATTAAATAGGGATAATTAGATCAGATAGATTGATTTAATTAACAAGAGAAATGACTTGATTCAGATAAAGTAATTTATTTAATCAAGAGAGGATTATTGATGAATTTAATCAGATAGGGGAATTTGATTAAATGGTTAGACCGAGGGATGATTCAGGGAGAAACAATGTTAGTGAGTCAGGATCGAATGCACGATGTCAATCAGTATATTTTCGATGTCTACAGATCTAATGCAATTTTTTAGATTTTCTATGAATTTAAAGTATGCAAACATGCAAAATTAAACCTAATGCACTGTTCACTAATGCAAGTTTAAAGAACCCTAAATGCAATGCAACTAATACAAACCTAATACAAACTAGTGTAAAATTTAGATCTAGGGTTGAAATGGACTCCAATTTTTAGAATTTTGTTGTACAAGGTCGAGTTCACCAAAATGAAATGAAGAAAAATAAGAGATGGTTCCCCAAAATGGAAAGGTAAGCCCAAAGGGTGGAAATAAACCCTATCTTCCTCTATTTCATTAGGAAATGAGATCCCCAAAATGAATTGATTAACAATCCTTAGGTGAATCAACCCAATGTGAGAATCTTCAAATTTCCTTATGCTCTTAGGATGGGGGTCAAGGTCAAACAACACTTTGGGGAGAAAAACTAAAAATAGAAAATCAACTCCAAAATGTAATCTAACACTTGGATCTAGTAAATTAATCATAAAACTAAGAGAAACAACAAATAGTCTGGTAGATGTGGGAAAGGATAACATTGTGCACTTGTCATACAATGTTGTTTTTGCAAGCCTGTCAGGAACTCATTTTCCTATGGGTGAATGGGTCCAAGTCTCCTATTCTAGAAAATTTTGAATATGATATCTAAGTTTGAAATTTGCACTTCTTTCTTGTAACTCTGAACCTTCACTCCCAAATCTGAATTTGTGACAAATTTTCAAAACAAAAATTGTTTTTTGGTGGTGGATAGAGGTTTGCCTCAGTCAAACCCCTAGTTTGGTAATTAAACCTTGAGGAAATGAACAAATCTGAAACATAAAAGTGTGTGTAAGACCTAATATTAAGTGTGTCTAAGATTACAAGAGTTCAAATGCAAAAGAAACCCTACTAAAATGTGTTAGAATAGGTTCCCTAAATGACCCAATGAATAATGACAAAGACCTACTTTGGGAGATATCAAATCACCCTAATTGATCACAAATCTAATAAAACCTTCCTTTAGGTAGAAAGTAGAATGATAATAGAAGATGGAATCAATTAGGAAACAAGGAATTAGGCTTGGTTGAATGGCTTGGTGCATCTCCCAAAACCTAGAATCCATCATGATCCTCCATAGGCATTTATCATCAATCTTTGACAATGCTTGATCTTGTCGATAAAATGAGCTTGGAGACCTATAAAAACAAATAGAATGTTGCTCCAAGACTACAACTTTGAATGCTTGATTGATTTATCCTTGCACTTGAATGTAAATACTTGTGATCTCATGTGAATATCTTGCTTGTCTAGTGAAAAATGATTGAAAGACCTAGCTTTATAGGCTTCCCTTCTAATTTCTCAACTATTAGATCCTGAAAGCTGGCAATTAGAATTTGAATTTGGGACCTTGAAATGCCACCAAAAACATGTTTAAATTTGAATTTTTGAACTTAAAGGGGACCCATTTTCCCATGGGAAAATGGGTGTTGACCTAAAAGCTTAGGACCTAATTTATCTCGGGGCATTAAGTTGATTGATAACATTTATTCAATGTGGGTTATAGTGTCGAGAAATAAATAAAATAGACCTTGGGATGCATAATAAAGGGTATTAGGGGCCCATTAATAAGGTTTAAAAATGCATAAATTCAAGGTCACTAAAATAGGTCCAACCTAAGTGTGAAATTGTACTTTTACTTAGAAAGTAGTACAATTTTCTACACTACAAAAAAATATCATTTTTTTGTTAATTTTTAATAATATTTCTACTATTTTAGAGAGTGGTATTTGATCATAATGTTTTTTTCCTAAAATTAAAACCTTTCCAAGATTTATTAGAATTAAATCATTAATATTAGTGGGAATGTACCTTTTATTGGACTAGTTTATTTAGGTGTCATATTTGTACATAGTTTTTTATTAATAGGTAAAACAAGTTTTGAAGGGACCCAAAACACTACTTACAAAATGCTACTAAAAGACAACGCATGACCAAACAACAACCAACCAACAAAAAAAAAAGTAAAAAAATAGCAAAGAGAAACTTTTACTTCATTTATTTAGAGTATTAGCAGCTTCCAATTCCTGATTGTAGAAGTTATTTGCACATAGTTAGTTAAGTTTACTTAGGGACTTTTCTTTTGTGTCTCAAGTCATTTTTATGACACTCATTAGGAGACTTTTTACATGCACATGTGTGGTTCTCACCTACCCCAACTATCTTCTTGTTTTACCCTTGAATATATATGAGTCTATATAATTTTTATCATATTAATATTTGGTAATATAGCATTTATATTGCATTTCTCTTGTGCAAGGTTATTTGGTGTTGCAAAATATTCATGCTACTATGAATTTATTTTTCCAAATTCACTATGATATCAAAGCTCTTTGTGAACCTTCTAGTTTTTGTGACACACTTGGACATGAAGAATATAGGTGTTAGAAGAGGTTAGAGGCATTGGAGGAAGCCACACAATAAAAAAAATGAATTTAAGCCTTATTCCACTAGTAAAGGGAAATCATTTATGCTCAAGACTTGCATGCATTATCAACTAATTGGATATTTGACTAAGATGCTTCACCCTAGATGAGCCATTCTCATGAGCTTCTTCCTTCACTTTTTGATGGTAGCATTTAAAATATATTACAATTGGAGACTCTTTGTAGCTTATATTTTTACAATCAAGCACTATGTAATTATAAAATAGTTGCATCAATAATGATCTCCTTATTCCTAATATTTTTTCTAAGATTCCCTCTATTTATCAAATTCACTATTCTAGTGATGGGAAGAAAGAAAAGTGCTCTCCACATGATCTATTCATTAGAGATATATAGGATCCAGATATTGTGGTGGTCTTTCGAGAGTGTATATCTTGGTTCTCAATTGTATAGGTTTGATGGTTTTGATTTTTCATCAATATCATCCCTCATTTCTCATGTTGATTCCTTGAGAAAACAAAACCTAAACCATTAAACTATTTGTTTATCCCTATAATCCCTTTTCATCCAACCATCCATCAATTCTTATTAGTCCACATCCACCCCAAGATCCATCAATAGATCATCCTCAATCAAAACATCCCTCCACCCGTATACATATCAAACTATTAAGTCCCCTATCAACCCATATAAATCCTAAACCATTAAGACATCCATCCAACCATGTAAACCCCCATCAAGCCATACTATTTCTAACCCATCAAACCATCCTCCAACCTTTTAAATCTTACTATATCAAACCATCCCTTAGCTCATATATAGATACTAACCCATAAAAATATCTCTCAACCCCTCTAAATCCTAATCTATCCAACCATCTATTAATAGATCCCTTCCCATCAAATTTTCCATCCATCCACATTATCCTAATCCATCAACCCCTTTAAACCCTCACCCTTTAATCCATGTAGAAACTCGAATACATCAATAAATGGAACTCGTAATCCAAATATCCCATGTATCAACCCTTACCAAGAAGAAATACTTACAGCACAACAAGGTCCATATAAAAACCAATATTTTCTTTGACAAATCCACACCTAGAAAAAGCAAATGGAAACCTTGTCCCCTCACAGAGGTCCTTCATCACCCAAACCTTGAAATCCTAAGAAAAATTCTGCTCATTCTAATCAACCTAATCATCCTAGCTTAGCTAATGAGGATGTTATCCAAGGGAAAATTAAAAACATGAATTTGAGGAGTTATTCCACACCCATTATCAATCATCATTTTATTCTTAAAGGACAAACATGTTGCAAATGCGGTTACTAACTTTGAGAAATTTCAAGCTACCCAAAATCCCCTTAGCATTTCTATTCCCACAAGTCTACTCTTGTACAAATATAAGAGAAGTAAATCCCCCCCTTTCATATGATATATAAAATCCAAGATACATAAGACTCATAAAATTAAAATGCATCACACTTATTGATACTCAAAATTGAGGAACTACACCCAAACTCTAATTGATCAAGGAGACAACAAGTTTAAGGGAAAGCACCATTTGTAAAAATCATTCCTATGGTTCCATGGGAAAGTATCATGATGGAAACCTATTTGTGAACATTATGTGTAAATTAGCTACCTATTTGTACCCTACACTTGGGGGTAAGCTTCTTTCACCCACTCATTTGACCCACTCTTCATAGTCATTAGCCAATCATGCATATCATACCATTGTATCATTCCCACCCCTCACATATACATCCCCATACCACCATACCTATCTTCATTCAAAATTTTGACCTTGATAAGCTAGTATATAAGATCTAGAAGTAGGTTTTTGGAAATCTATTAATATGCCTATTTTTTTGTAACAAGTGCTTAATAAAGCATCATAAATAACATAAAAAAATGGGGCATATCATTCCTATGTGGCATGGCCCTTGGAAACCACATCTTTCATCTTCTATCCATTCTCATAACACAACCCATCCTTCCACCCATCTAACACCATCACCCCTAGTGCTAGGATTAATTATTTTCTTAAATATTTCTAAAATAAACCAATCAAACACACAAAAACATAAAAAAAAATCTAATCTTGACATAGATCCAAAATCCTAAATTCCAAATACTCAAACCCTCAATATTGTGATATCATACATAGTTTCTAGCTACTCTAAGTAAGTCAAAATACAATCCATGCAACCAATCCAAACTCCAACACTCATAATTATTTAAAAAAATAGTAGAAACATATAAATATATGTACAAATCTAACCAAGTAGTCCAACACATATCAAAATAATCCATAAGTTTTGTCTTTAGTCTTACTAAAGTATAAATCTTATTCAGTATCAATCAATTTCCTTCCTATTAGAACTATATCATTCCTAATCCTCATGTTTTTCTTAGGATATATCATTCCAACATCAGCAATGTTATTGTTATGATGATGTTAGTCACACATCAAAATAGATAAATTTTGAACAACAAAACCTGTCTTTCTTGAAAGATCCCTAATCTGGTTAAGAATTAGTTATCCCAGGGATCGAGAATGTTAGGTATTGGCTTACTAGGTTCGCTCAAGGTCTTTTGTTTTTATTATTTTCACATAGGAACTTATGTATTATGATTTATACTTGTTAGAGATGAATAATTGTTCATTATGAACTTTAAAAATAATAGCAACTGAGTGCAATCCTTTATTAATCTTACTTAAAGAAAAATACAAAAGATCAAAAGAAGTAAGAGAAATTATTAAGAAAGATATTTTTAGATATTGAGCACATACACATTGAAAGAATACAAGTTGAAGAACTGGTAGTACTTTACCAAACTTCTTCATAACTATGTACTTAATGTTTAGTGTAGAAGTTTGAAGAAATTGACCATTCATAAGCAAAATATATTCAAATGCATCCAAAGATGGTGCAACAAATTAATTATTTCACAAAATAAAAAACTTATAGTCGTGCAATAATTACGATCAGGATAAGCATTTTGATTTACTTCAGCTTTATAAATCTCTATAAAATTGTATAAGTTTTTACTGAAAGCAAACATAAAACATAAAGTAGAAATAGGATTGACAATTCTAAAATTTAGGTTCTACAAGTTCAACAAATTCTAATCCTCCAAAATGAAATGACTTGCTACCTTTTATAGATTTTCAAGGCTTACGTTGGTTACAAAACACACATGATTACAAAAAAATCAATAGAATCAAATATCGACACATGACAAGTAAATATTTTCTACACATGACTTCTTGGTGGAACCTGGATTTATAGATAGTCTTAGAAGAATTGATCAAATTTCCCATAAAAGACCTTTATCATTGATTTTTTTTTTGAATTGGTCAAATATTCCCATAGTTGACTAAACTTTAGTAGCAACCCTCCAATTAGGCTTCACTACTTAGATTTCATCAATCATTGTCATGTATTTTGATTCTTTTTAATACTTTCCTCCAAATTCTCTCAAGATTTTGCATGTTCCAGTAATAAATCTTCAATACACTCTCTCTATCTTCTATAAAAAGTTGATAATACCATTCAAGGTTTTCTTATTTTGTTCATATTACTAGCTTCTCATTTCTATATTATTTTATTCATACATTCTTGGCAACATATTGGTTATTCCTCACCGAGCTTATATATTATTTACATTTTTATACACACACTAGGGTGTTACCCTCATAGACCAAGGATAAAAAAATAATATATTTTATTTATTTATCACTAATCTTACGATTCCTATATGTTGGGAAAATGTGTCTCAACCCTGCAATTATATAAGGTATTGTTGATACACAAAGTACTATTGATACATCCACAATAGGGGGCACAAGGGGGTTTCCCCCTATAAGGGGTTTGGGGGGATCATCCCCTCAATTGTGGGTTTGGAGGCAGCACACCTCGATGGGGGCTTAGGGGCAGTGCCCCCAAAAGGAAAATTTTATTTATATTGTATTATTATAAATTTGGACCATTCATCATTAGGTCTTTAGATCTAATGGTCAATATTTTATTAGCTTTACTTTCCCTAGAAGGCAACCCTATTTTATGAGGGCATTGTATTATGGTTGTGTATGGTGATGTATTTTGAGAGTCTAATAGTGTTCATGTTGCCTCTGGATCTCTAGTTCGTGATACTCCTGTGAGAAGCTTGCTTTGCAAGTATATTGTAATCTTTGTGATTTTTTAATAATATATTGGGCAGCTTTTGGAGTATGGGGTTTTTCTTTTGAAAGGGTTTTCCCCATGTAAATCACTGTGTTGTGGTATGCACGATATTTATGCTTATTTCTATTTAGGTTTATGTAATTGAAAAGATCTATAAAAGTTTACATTATTTTCCTCTCAAGATTAGTGTAGGAAGTTGTTCTGCTACCTTAGCTTCCTTACACTAAACACACTTTGGACAGCAATACACACTCTTTTATTCATTTCTACATCTTGGTTTACATATGGAGGTCAAAAGACCAAACTAGGGGCTTGACCACTCTTGGAAAGCTCTTATGCAACCCCAAACATCCTTTTCTTTGTTTAGCTTTAATAGGTATTTGGGAAAACATCAACTACACAAAGGTTTTGTAATATTTTATCTCTTTTCATCATTTAAGTTTTACCATTAAATGTAAATATTTTTCTATATTTCTTCATTTATGTATATATGGGTAAAAGTACAAAGTTATGTCACACTTTTATAAAGGAAACGGCCAACACTGATCTAACTTTTAAACTTTAATCATTAGAAAGTGGCATATATATTTTGAATTTTGAAATGATGTAAACTCATAAAATGTGTATTTTTTAGTATATTTTATGTTTGTAATTTTTTGAAAAAATTAAAAAATTATTTGAACATAGTTTTTTATAAATTGACACTATAATTTAGTTGTTGATAAAATGTTAAAAAATGAAGTTACATGAGACGTCAAGCTTTATATAGTAAAAAAAAAATTCCTTTAATTTTTTTGTGTATATTTATAACTTGAAACTTTAGGCATGGATATATTTTTTCAATTTTAATAAATACATATTTTTAAATAAATATTTAAATTTGTGTATTTATAACACGATTGATTCCACTCAGCGTCAACTTCATATTAAATGTTTATCTAAAATAGAAAAAAAAATTAAACTACCTTAATAATTGAACTCTAACAACCCCCCTTAAGATGAACTTTTTATATTACATGGTAATCAACCTAATATTTTTGTGTTGATAACCTACTTTTAGTAAAAAATAAAAAATAAATAATAAATAATAATAATTGAACTATTAAAATAAATATATTTTTGAAAACTACACTTGTGGATCTACAAAAGGGTATTTTTACATTTTTTAAAATATGTTATTTATATGAGTAGGAGTTGTTGAAACATTAATTGTTTCAAATATTTTCATTTTTTTAGTAAATTGGCCTCAACATGGTGCTACATATGTATTTAGCCAACAATTTTAGTTGGAAAAGTTGTGGACATATTTAACTTATCTAAAATGAATCTTTTTTTGGGTAGCCAATGGTATCCCGACTCAAAACAAAGAAGCTCCACCTCCTTGCCTCCGGTCTTACTTTTATGCCGTTTGGGGGGCAGAGCAAGGTCGCAGAGCACTAGTCAGCGAAATCGAACCTTGGACCTACATGGGACGAACCCAAAGCCTTAGCCCGACCATACCAACCGTTCACCAATGGGTTGCCCCTATCTAGAATGAATCTTACTAGATCATATGTTCGACCAAAATTGATTTTTAGTAATAAATACTAGAATTCACTTGTGTTGATAAGCTGACTAAAAGAATGACACAATTTTGTGTGTGTGTGTATCTTGTCACTTAGATTTCTACTATTTTTTCATGTTAATTGGTATAGAGTTGAGTGGAGATATTTAAATATTTCTATAAGTTGACTAGACCTCTAGACTAGTGTGTATTGTATGAACAATGGTGCCTTGTGCATACATTTGTGCATCAAATAGGTGTCCTCGCTAGTAACCTTAAAATTCTAGTTCTTGTTTCTATTTTTATTTCATTTATTGTTCTAGCATTAGCTTTGTAAAATTTTGTTTTAGTTTCATATTTCTACATTTTTCTAATTCTTGCATTATTTTAGTTAAAATATTTCTTTTGTAAAACTGAAACATCCTAAGAAAATTTCAATCTCAAATAATAGATTCTTCCTACAACAATATTGAAAATCTTTTTAGTTTATTAAATATATAAAGCTTTCTAAGTTAAATTGCATTTTTTCCACTTATTACAATTAGTATTATTTCTACAATCAAGTTTAAGTGAATTATAGTAGTCAACAAAGACCTTATCATTTTGAGTTGGTAAAAAAAATGATGTTGGTAAGCACATGAGACATAACCTCTTTGTTTTATAGGTCAATGCCTATTAACTAAGATTCAACATAATTAGCAAGCATAAAAGGATTCCTAAGATGATGTATGTCGGTGTATTCTCTCCTATGTTCTTAGCATTGTTTCAAATGAATGAATAATTTTTTTAAATACAACAACCTAGCACAAATCAAATGCATGTGCATTAGATAAGCTCACAAAGGCTAGTAGGAGTGATTTTACAAGACTGTGATTCAAATTCATGACCGCGAAAATGACTTGGTCTAATTCTACACTGAATCTAAGCAAGAATGGCTAACCAAGACTAGTTTCTAAAGATGGGTGATAATGATATTAGGATAAGATAATGTTGTCAACCATATTAGTGCAATAATATGCCACTAATAAACTTGTTATTACATTAAAAATTATAATTAAAGGACACCCAACTTAACACGTTGCAACATGGAAACCTTTAGCTCTATTTTTAAATATATCTTAATATTTTAAACATATTTTCATAATAAAAGGACTTTCTAAGTTCTAAAAATATATTTTAATGGATTAACAACAAGATTGTTTAGACGCTAGTCTTTTTGAAGCATTTAAGTTTATAAACTTATTATTAAGTTTATAAACTTATTATTAAGTTTATAAACTTATTATTAGATTTAAAAACTCTAATTAAAAGACACCCAACATAACACGTTGCAACATGAAAGCCTTTAGCTCCTCTATTTTTAAATATATTTTGATATTTAAAACATCTTTTCATAATAAAAGTGCTTTCTAAAATCTAAAAATATATTTAAATGAATTAATGACAAGATTGTTTAGATGTTAGTCTTTTCGAAGCATTGACTTGAGTTTATATTAGGCCGTATTTGTCTATAGATTTTGAAGAACATTACTAACAATAAATATACTTCAAAAAACATAAATTAATATTTCACCAAGATCTTGACAAGCGTAAATTACTTCCAACCTTATTACTACTTATTTCTTTAGAATCTATTTTAGTTTAAATAGAAAATTTAAAAAAAAACATAAATATACAATTTATCATGCTTTTTATTTAAAAGTTTTTTTAAAAAGAGAAGAGGCCCCACCTTTTCGTAGGCTTCACCTAACTTTGTACAAATTATGCCCGTGCTAATCAAGTTGAGTTAAGGTACGTCACAAGGGTCACTTTCTAAGGTAGATTTTAACACTACACTCAACTCATCAATTATTTTGTTCTCATCCTAAACACTGTTTTAGGAGGGCCCACGTGCAGCATAATATAGACAAATACAATTAATTAGATTAGGATGATTCTTCTCTAGGCCTAATGAATATGACCAAATAGCAAAAAGCCTGATTTCCCACACATTGAGATCATGAACAAATCACATTTTGTGAGATTATTATAGAATTTGCATGTGCCATAATATGGATTAGGAATTCTAGATAATGTTTAGGTCAACATTTGCATTTGCAATTATTACGAACTTAGATAGGAATACCACTTTATTCTAAAATAAATAGATGGGTTGGGTATATAAAATAATATATGACATTTAAAAACATTGACAAGAGTATAAATCCGTGACCCAGAGACTAGTCCAATCACAAAGTGGTGAGATAATTAGGTAAAATAAGAGATTCCATCCCAAACCAATTTTAGTGGGAGTAAATAAACTTAACTTGAGCGTGGACAGAACCTACCCCACAACTTATATATATATATATATAGAAGATTTGAGGCAATAAATAATTTTAAAAGATATGTTACATTTTTAAATAAGAAATTATACATAGGTTTTCTAAGAAATAGATAGTATTGAAGTACAAATGATATCTAAAGTTTGTTTAAGAGAAGGACATGGATTATAGTTCGATTGGCTAGCAAGAGGTGATGAAGTCTAGTCCCCCCCGCATCCACATGGTACCGGAGGGCGTGTCATGCTAGCATCACTGGTCACGTGAAAAAAGTTTACCTGGTGCATTGTAATTTATAAGGGGCTACCCGATTTCTGCAATCTAAAAAAAAAGTTTGTTCAAGAGAAACTTGCATTAATGTTATGTATATATATGGTCTCTAGCATTGATGGAAATGATTAGCTATATGGTTCAGGGTCATATTCCTCAAGTCATGTTTGTGGATTTTTGTGTGTGTTCTTCATCATTTATTTTTGTACTAGTATAACCTTTTGTTAAAGATGTGTTGGTTGCTCATTTTCACTATGTATATTTGTGCTTGAATCCTACTCCCTTATGTGTTTTGGTCTTATTTGGCCCGCTATTTATAAATATTTAAGGAATATTTGGCAATGAAGAATTGGTCACTTGGAGCAAGGAGCCAACTAATGCATATGTACAATTTAAGGAATATTTATAGCATGCACAAGCCTTGGTAAGTTTAATATTTTTTAAACCTTTTCATCGTGTTCCCTCTACCACATCATAAACTACTAGTGTTAATGCACACTCAAAGTGAATAAAGATAGGAAGGAAAAATATATTACATTAATTAGTAGGTCTTCACATGATGACAAGTGGAGATGCACACCATGGAATAAGAAGATGACATCAACGAAAAATGTTAGTGTATACTTAGATACAACAAAAGTCAATAAACAAAATTTTAAATATGAATCTAGCTTTTTTTTACCTCAAGAATGATCCAAGAGGGAGAGATAAAATATTGTGCATGGAGAATGTTATTTGTCCTCTTAGGTGGAATGATAATTAGAAGAGAGCACCTAAGTTGCAGTTCTAGAGGCATTTAACGATGCTAGGGAAAAATTAGAATGTGTTGCTACCTAGATGTTCTATATGGAGAAGAATATCGCATGTGGCATGGTCATATAAATTTATTGGGGGGTATGGTGACAGTGCATAGTACCTCAAGAGCTTGGAAAAATAATTGGTGAGATTTATAATCCATGATACTTGAGAATAACAATGCCTCTATAAATATTGATACTTTCTTGTACATATGATGTATTTCATGTTTGTGTTGTGTCTTATATTGTAAATATTATTGTGTGTATTTGTGCAGTCATGATCCCTATTTTATGATCATGTCAGTGATTTTATTGGTCTCCTTTTGTTCTCCCCTCCTTTTTTCTAGCTCTCAAAGATAATTAGATCTTTGTTGTGTTTGCAAGAGACACACTTCCAATCAAAGCCAATGTTAGTTCCTATTAGTAAGCCTCAAAATTTTAAAAACTAGATAAGTCATTTCCCCTTTGTTGCCTTTTTGGTCTTGTTATCCCCATCATAGATAACCAATTGAAATGTCTCTTTTATGGGTCTCCCTTAGTCAAATTTTGTATAGATGTTGTCCCTTCATCCCCACCCATCCTATCAATGTGTTAGTAAATTGCAAAATTCCAAAAAAAAATCCAAGTGTGGGATGTTTTTGGGCTATTTATGTTTTTTAGAATTTTGGTATTTTAGGATTTTCCTTACTTGCATGTGCTTTAGTTGAACTCCTAAATCCTTGATAATTTGTATTGAGTCCTTTTCTATGCTAAATTTTTAGAGTTTCCTTTCCTCAAGTACCATTTCCCCATCATCCTTGATCACCAAAACCCCAAACATTTACCTGTCATTTTAATGTTGACCTTGGATATTCAATTCCTATGTAACATTTCCTTCTTTTCCCATCCCCCAAAACCCTTTATATTTTCCTTTTGGCATTTGAATTTTGACCATTATTTTCCTTAGGTTCTTGTAATGCCTTTTTCCTAACTCCTAACTCAATATTTTTTAAGTTACATTAAAATTCAAAGTTTCAACATTAATTCTATCATGGTAATGATATTCCATACCCTTTATTTTCAAACCTCTTTTCCTTTTATATCTCAACCCTCACTCTTCCTCTTCCTATTATCCTTTTTTCACTCATTCCCCACTCATTTCCTTATTCTTATTAGTGTTTCAAACTCTCCCCTACTTGAGTATCCTTTCCATGATACCTTGATCCCCTAAAACCTTGACCCCAAGCAACCATTTGTACTAAGTTATATGTATCAAGTCAGACTTTCAACCTTCCTCTTACTTGGATACCTATCATGAGGTATCCCTAAACCCCAATCCACAATAAATTTTCACTATTATTTCCCTTTAGCATTTCTTGTTGACACATAATCTTATTTTGGATACTTTGTATGCCATGCAACTAATCCCCAATCCCCAAAAGAGGTAAGAGTTATGAGTTATCCACAACCACCAACCCCATAATATTTAAAACTCTCATGCCTTTTATTATCAAACCTATCTACCTTCTTGTATGACTTGAGACATCATTAGTGACCTATTAGGCCCTGCAACTACCAAATCAAATTTTTTGACCTGAAAATAATTGTTCAACAAAAGGGCATGGATTCACACACTTCTAGTGACAAAAAAAGGGGAAGACATATATAATGTATTTAATGTAGTTGTTGAATTTTGACCACTATTTTAGAAATTTTTGTATGCTCTTTCTTGGCCTATACACTAGAACTAAAGGTACTGTAAATGAAATAATTATTTACAAATCTAGATAATGTTTCTCTATGCCTCCTATAGTGATCTAGACACTTACAAAAAGCTTTCCATGTGATTGTAGGTGTGAATCATTGGAGGAAGGATAGTTATAATTAGATAGGGGTGGATTTCCTCACATCATTAATGATTCTATCATCCCAAGGTTCCCACATGAAAAATGGGTGCCTAAACTAAAGATCTACATATACTAATTTTGTATTCATTCAAACAGTTGATCACTAAGCTAATTTTCTAGTCTAAGAAGGTCTATAATATACTTTAGGGTATTAAAAACTATATGGCCAAATATTTAATGAAGGAATACATCTTATAAAGACTAGGAAGGGTTTGTAATACACATTTCCATGTAATGATATATCTCCATATCATTTTTTAATTATTCAAGGGAATGCATAGCTATAGTTGTACATTATCTCTCACCATTATTGCTAGTGTAATTATCATAGGGGTTGTATGTAGAGTGACAACTTATAATGTATTACAAATGCTTTGTAATGGTTTTTCATATATTGCATATGTGTTATTGCAGTTCTAATATGGATTATTAAGTATTTTCATCACATGGAATGTAATATTTTATTTTCATATAGATGAAGTCTAATAATTTTGATACATTACCTAATGATATTTCTTTCCTCTTTGTTATTTATGAATCTATTGTCCAATGGAGTATGCATCGGTCAATATTCAATAGGAATTAATCATTCTATTAGTTAAGAACAATTTGTCCCTATTAATATTAGGATTAGATTAGGGGTATTTTATAATATACATTTTGTTCATGATTTAATATTATAAACTAAAGACCAATCATAAGTAAACATAGATAGATAAATCATCATGGTCATGTCCAGTATGTCTGCACCTTGTTACTTATGTATAAAATAATCTAATGTTATTATATTATTATTTTTATATATAATTTTATGTGCAAGGTGTCAAATCAACTATATAAAATGTCTTATGCAACTAGTTAATCTTGACCTAGTGAAAAATATAGGGTTCAAGTGTACATTTGGGTTTATATATTAAATGTTATAGTCATGTTACATTTTTATTGGTACAAAACTATTAAGGATACCTCTAGGAATACCCTCTTGGTTTTAGCTAAGCCCAAAATGGAAGAGATTCTACCCATTCTCATTATTTAGCCTTAAACCTTCCTTAGTCTATTTATGAACCCTTGTGTTACCTCCTTGACAACAAATTCATAGCTTTGAAGGTAAGAAATGTTTTAGGATTGTGGACCTATAATTTTGGGAATAAAAAATTATTTTTTGTTATGGAGGACCATTGTTGGCATAATTTGGTGGTTTGCAAATTCAAAATGATATTATTGGTTTGAAAAAAATTGAAGACACTACTAGTGAGCCAAACCCATAATTAATTTAGTGCCTTGGAGATGAAGTGTACTTCAATGATTTCCTCTTTTGTAAGAAGTGGCAACTCTATTGTCTATAAATAATAATTATACTGTTTCAAGGTGCATATATTGTTATTCTTATATTTGTAGGTATATCAATTGAAAAACCTTATTTTCTACCTTGCATGGTGGTGGCTGACTGGTAAGATTTCACTACTCCTTTGTGTGTTCCTTCAAATATTTCATATGCTTCTACCATAGGAACTAGTTTGGTCCAACTACCCATGACTAAATTATTATGCTTGTTCCTCCTATACAAGTAGCTTTGCATGTTATAATAACCATTTACATATTTACATGCATACATACAAGAGAGAAATAAATATATTAGTGAGCATACTAGAATTAAAAAATAATGTGAAGAACATATCAAGAAACTGCAATCTAACATCAAGTTATTAAGTCCCTTTTCATTCCCCTATACACCATTACTAAAAAAAATAGACCTCTCTTTGCTTGATTATGAAATGTAAACCATGATAACCAAGGTCTACAAACAAATGGCTAGATGTGATGGGTATGTCATTCATTAAGAGGATGAACATCTTTCTATATTTTTTGAGTTTATGGGAAAAGAGTAGTTTTAAGATGAAGACGTGTGGATGATATTATTTGTTAGGTATCTATTTGGAAATGCATAGAAGAGGTATGAATGTTTTCTATAGCATTATTTTACTTCTTAGAAGGACTCTGTGACTACATTTGAAGATGAGTGCACTTAATGTTGACCCTATTGTCCTTTTCCAAGAATTAGAAAATATTAGAAGTCAAGATTGAGAGTCAATTATGAAATTAATTCATAGGTTTATTGTTGCCATTTTTAAGATTCCAAATGATATCAAACACACTTGATTGTATTGACATGTGCTTTGAATCCTATGAGGATGGTTTGAGTTTAACCTAAGAGGATTTTAAATTGAAAAATATGGAGTAGGATTATGCATGCCTATACTCAACTAAAATAATGAGGAATTATTACATTTTTTTTTAAAAAACCTCACATGTAAGTTTTATTGATAATGAGTAGATTACCACAAATACTAGCCAAATGGATGCAACATACAAGGTAGATAAGGAAACAAATGATAATTATGTATGTAAATAGGTAGAAGAAGGTGGTGGTGCATCATATGATAGTAGTACTAATGTCAAAGATAGTGTTTAAACCTACATATATAGCTGGATATGTAATCCATGGGTGATTACAATGATTAAATATGTCATGACCTTTAGTCTCAGAATGAGGTAAATGATCCTATTGTTTGGAAAAACTATATAGATAGAAATATGTGTATACTCGTGAATACCAAAACATATCAGCTCTCAAGGTTGATTATATAGGGCGTGCACATGTATATGATATAAAGGATGAACAAGAAACTAGTTTCTTGTTTGATGTATTTCCCTCCTTTTTCCTTTATTTTTATTTTGAAGATACTAATATTTTTTTGCATAAGGATGACCTATGTGTAACTGCACTAAGTAACAAATTTTATAAAATAAATTTTGGTGTAGTCAATAATTTTTTCAGATTTGAATACCTTTCCCTTACTGTGCAGGACTTGTCTTCCTGATACAAATTATGCTTCAATAAGAACCATAGAGATATGGTGTTACAACAATAAGAGTGAAGAAAAATGTGTCATGGAGTCCTAATTTTGGGAGTACACATATGTGAAAGGAAATAGAAAAGAGCAATGGAAAGTACTAATAAAGGGCAATTGTTTGAAGGAAAGAGATTACCAAATAAGTTGAAGTAGCCAAACCAAGCACCACCAAAGCAAGAGAGACACAAGAATTTGTTAAGGGGAAAAAACAAGAAAAAACCCCAATATTATGAATGGAGGAAAAATGCCTAAAGAATAATACAAAGAGAGAGAGCTTCAGCCTTAGCTTGCTTGCATGAGTCTTAAAGAATGAGAGGAGAGGCACCTCAATAAGTAGAGGTGAGAAAGAGGAGTTAGAATGTAACTCCCAACTCAATGAATACCACCATTCATCTATGTGTGTGCAAAGTGTCACCTCTTAAGGAGGTGGATACAAATATTCCTTAATAAAGGAATTAAAAAATAAGCCATCCTCACACATGTGTGAGATGACAAAAAAACAAAAGACTTGTAGGGATTCCTTTGGAATATTCATACAAGTTAATAAAAAATTACAATTAGAGAATAACCTTTACCAAGTAAAGATTAATCTTCTAACATCCCCCCTTAAGCTTTACTTGGGGAAGTTACATCAAACCCTTCAATGGGTTGTAATCCAAGATTTTTACAATGGAAGAGAAATTTATCTTTACAAAGAGCTTTGGTGAGAATATTTGCAACTTGATCTTCACCTTTACAATACAAAAGAGAAATTTGCTTGTCTTCAATTTGCTCTCTAATGAAATGATGTTGAAGAGCAATGTGTTTGGTCCTTGCATGAAAAATTGGATTCTTTGCCAAAGCAATAGCACTTTGATTATCACAATATAAAGGATTAGGATCCTTTGGAGGTAGACCCAAGTCTTCAAGTAATCTTCTTAACCATAATGCTTCTTTAGATGCATTTGTACAACCTTTATATTCAGCTTCTGTAGAACAAAGAGAAGTAGATTGTTGTTTCTTACTATTCCATGAGATTGCACCTGATCCAACAAAGAAACAATGACCACAAGTGGATCTCCCATCATTGGGATCACCTCCTAAATCTGAATCAGTATAACCCTTTAAAGAAAAATCACAATTTGCATCATAAAAAAGACCAAGATTAAGAGTACCTTTAACATATCTTAAAATTCTTTTTTCAACTTTAAAATGAGTTTGTTGTGGTTTAGACATAAATCTAGAAACCAATCCAACACTATAAGAAATATCAGGTCTAGTAAGAGTTAGATAATTTAAACTTCCTACTAGTTGCCTATATAAAGTAGGATCAACAAAAGGATTTTCCATATCAACCATTAATTTAGTTCCTAATTCACAAGGAGTAGAAACACACTTTGCATCATTCATTTTAAATCTATCTAAGAGATCTTGAGCATATTTATGTTGAGAAAGAAAAATACCTTTAGGTGTTTTCCAAATTTGCATACCCAAAAAATAATGTAATAGGCCTAAATCTGTCATTTGAAATTGTTGATTGAGTTGAGACTTAACATCACTAATCAAATTGTTAGAACTAGAAGTGATAATTAAATCATCAACATATAAAATAATAATCACAATATCATCTTCACTATGCTTAATATATAAGTTTGGATGATTTTTACTTCTAATGAAACCTTGAGATAAAAAGAAGGCATTGATCTTTGAATACCATTCTCTAGGAGATTGCTTTAAACCATAAATTGATTTATTCAATTTGCAAACAAGATGTTCATTTCCTTCCTTAATGAAACCCAAAGGTTGAGACATATAAATTTCTTCATGTAAATCACCATTTAAGAATGCACTTTTAACATCCATTTGAT
>VDFB02351133.1:0-15756 GCA_007258455.2 Sequoia sempervirens
TTCTCCCTCAGTGTGAAAATACCCTGGTATGCTAACATAGCCAACTACTTGGTCACGAGTAGAGTTCCTTCTCATTTCTCCCCAAAAGAGAAAAGGGCACTCATTGAAAAATATTTTCATTTCTCTTGGATTGTTGGATGTTTGTTTTACACAGGACCTGACCATGTTATGAGAAGATGCGTGAGAGAAGATGAGACTTATGAAATTTTTTATGCATGTCATAATGAGCCATGTGGATGACACTTTGTGGCCAAAAGGAAAATAGTGAAGATCTTGAACACAGGGTACTATTGGCCAACACTCCATAGAGATGCAGGAAGGTATACTAGAAAATGTGATAGATGTTAGAGGATGGGTAGACCAATCAAATTTGATGAGATGCCACTGTTCCCTCAAATAGTGATCACTCCTTTTGAAAAATGGGGATTAGATTTTGTGGGACAAATTGACCCTCCATCAAATCGTAAGTCTTATATATTGGTATGCTGATTATGTAACCACAAAATGGGTAGAGGTCAAGGACATGAAGCATGCAAGGATAACAAAGTTGTAAGAGTTTCTTTATGAAGATATTTTCACAATATATATGGAGTTCAAAGAAATAGTGGCCCGATCAAAGGGCCACAATTCACATCAACTCTTGTTGCAGCACTAGTGAATGAGTATAACATCAGGCATAGAAAGTCTACTCCTTATCACCCCCAGACTAATGGCCAAGTTGAGGTGACAAAATGAGAAATTGAAGCTATTATGACCAAAATGGTAGCTATTAATAGGAAATATTGGGAAAATAGATTACCCGAAGCTATTTGGGCATATAGGACAACATGGAAAACAACTATAGGCTTCACCCCAATTTGAGTTGTTGTATGGAAAAAATCCTATGATGCCAATCGAATTTGAACACAAAACTCTGTGAACTATTGTAGATTTAAGGATGACATTTCTAAAGCATAGAGAGAAAGAATCATGCAACTAAATACTTTCAATGAAATAAGGAGAGCAGCCTTGCAACATACTGAAATAGTGCAGAACTAGAGAATCAAGTGGCATGATAGATTTATCAAAAAAAAAGAAGTTCAAACCAAGAGATTGGGCCTTGCTCTATTATTCCAGATACCAAGACAATGCAGGAAAAATTCAAACAAGATGGATAGGACCCTACGAGATTGCTGAGGTCTTTCCCAATTGAGTTGTCCAGCTTACCACCATTGACCCTGTAAGGTTCAAATTACTTGTCAATGGTCATCACCTTAGGTTATATCATAAACCAGCTTCTAAAGGAGAATTCCTATAGAATTTCACCTAGCACTTAAAGCTTCATGTAGCTGAAGGCAATGGACCTAGTGTACCTCCTTCAACCTAATTGAGGTACGTACTTTTCATAATAAAGACTTTCACTTATGTGGAATTCCATTTCTCTTTCATCCACCCATCCACCCATCCATACCACCTTTATCTCTCTTCCATCACTTCATTCCACCTCATTCCATTCCACCCCATCTTCATTCATTTCTCAATCCATTTTCTAGCAAGGTGAGCATTACTTATCCATGATATTTGTAGTAAATCTCCAAACATTTAGGTATGTGCACATTAATTGCTATCTTTAATCATTTTTTAAGTACATTCATTTACTCGTTGTACATTAGCATAGGTATTCACATAAATTCCATTATTGCTTGTTAATCGCCACTCCCATCTCACATGTGTGGATGAACACATGTCCAAATTTAGGTTGGGGGGAGGGAAACGAAAAAATATGTAAATATTTTATTGATCATGTGTCAAACCATATTAGGCTGTGTCATAATTTTAAAATGAGTTGATTACATGAGTGAAATGACAGTAACTATAGCTGCCAATTCTTCCTATCATAATTTCCCTCTATCACTTCTTTTCTTGCTATTATTGCCTTGTCTTAATCTTGAGTTGCAAGCAAGAAGACAAAACAAAAGAAAGGAAATATATTTGACACAGATACTATAGGGAAGCACACTTGACTTTCAGAGGGGGAATTACAGAAAAGTTGAAAGGAGTTGTAGAGCATTTGTTTTATTGCAAACAATGGGAGGTGAGTTAGCTCGAAACGAACCCATGGTGCATGATATTTTACTATAAGATGCACAATTCCTGGCTGAATTTCAAAACTGTGAATGCATAGACAACTTTTTGAAACTACATGGTTTTGATGAAGGCGTTGCCCTTGAATTTTACTAGAAATTTTTGGAAGGAAAAGCCGCAATAAAAGGGTTAGAGGTCATAGAAATAGAGCAAAGAATTGTAGAAGTTATAGGGTTACCTAATTATGGAAAAAATTACCCTATTTCAAGAGAGGCAGGTCAGCTAGGGCTAAATTCGTAGAGCCAAACGATCCCCCATTGACCATAGACAAGAAAAGTGTGAAAAGAATGTCTATGCTCAAGCCGTGGAAGCAGATAGCTATGTATGTTATCAAATACATTACTTGCAAGGGTCGCCAATAAAACTTACATTTTCTCCACTTCAAGCTTGTTATGCCTTGCATAACCACCCCATTTTATTCTGGAACAAAATGGGTCCCCCTTTTTCTTTTCCCTTTGGCCTTTGGATAGCTGGGGTCTACTGGCAAAAGGGTAGATCAGTATTAATGGTAATACTTTAGAGCATTCAAAGCAGCTTGGTGTGGAAGTTCAAAGATGGACACGGAGGCCAGAAGTAAATGCAGTAGTTGCAAAAGATCTAAAGGTTTCTCCTGGCAGCAATCTTTCACTGACATGGACAGCAGGGATTCGCATTTAATGCAAAACCAAATTTATTCAAAATATTTGGATGTCGACCCTTCTGGAGGAAGATATTTTTGTAAACCCTAAAACAGGGGCCAACATTCTTTTTGGGTATGCTCTGTATATGGCATTCTTGCCTCTTTGTAAAGGGTAGAAGTTGTAGGAGTAGAATTTTTAGAATACATAGAGAGGGAGGAGATAGAGTTGCATCCACGGTTCTTAGCACCTTGATAAGAGTTCGCTTGTCTTCTTGGATAGGAGTTAGATTCAGAATAGCTTGTAATGTATTTTCAAGTTCTCTTAGTATAGATGGGAATAATTTGGAGTCATGGATTTTTTGTACATTGGTGATTGTGCTAGATTTGTAAATGTTACTTATTTGTTTCACTAACAGTAGAAGCAACTAGATTAAAATCATGAAGTTATTGTGTTTTGAGATATTTGTTTATCTTAGGTTAATCATTTGAAGCTTGAGAAGCTTTCAAGGAATGAGGGAATTTTATTTTTATGTTTTTGTTTGAATGGTGACTTGTCTAGCTGAGTTAAATCGACACTTTGAATAGATGAAGCTGTGTATTGTCCTAGAGTTAATTTTTTGTTCCTAGAATTTTTGGTTAGAATTCCTTGAAGGTAACAAGTCTGGTTAAGTTGGATGAATTAACATTCTTTTTTGTTCCAAAGCTCTGATCTATCTTTTTTTATGTTTCTTTAAAAACCCTAGTTAGAGTAGGTTTAAGTTTATCTTTGATCTCAGAACAATCCAAAAGCTCAACACCAGTAGGCCCCTTGAACATTACTGTTACATTAACCATTGAGCAACATCAGCACAGTTGAGAACCAACTACAAAGACCTTGGGAGCTAAGATATCCATGTGTTGTCTTTCTCTTTCAAGAGAAACATAATAGTAATATTTTGTTTACACGTTGTTGTGCCATCAGACACGCCAATAGATCTAGCGCTAGAAGGAGGGCCCTTGACCAATTTTTGGATCATTGTGAGTTGGAGTGGGTTAGATCTTGGAAAACCCAGCTTTGATGGGTAGCCCTTTGTATACACCGGGACTTGCCCACGAAATCCCTGGTCATCTGTATAATTGGCTTCCTTTATTTTTCCCTAACAGTGGGAAAAATACTTCTGAACATGTTGAAATTTGTAGGCGTGTATTTACTTTTCTCTAGGTTCAGCATGAGGATATCATCTGTCAATTGTTCACCAAAACGTTTCAGGGTATAGTTAGGCAATGGTATGATAATCTGCCACCAAAATCTATTTATTCATGGATAAAAGTTAAAATCTTATTTTTAGATCAGTTTGATCCTCATGCACATACACTACACCCATTACATGAATTTGCAACTATGAGAAGGAAACCATTGGAATCAATTTATCAATTTAATCACAGATTTTTGTTTATGTATCAAAGGGTTCAATCTTTATATTTGGTTGTGGATGATCATATACTGATAGAACATTATTATTAAGGTTTAAACCCCTCATTTACAACCAAAGTCAGATGTTGTGGTGAGGCTACATCTTTGCATGATGCATTGAACAAAGCTCTCTTATTGGCATAATTTGGAGGTGGCACTAGAAATTCAGATAGCCAAACTCAAGGTTAGAATCCTCTTGTGCTTGCAAACTACCATCATCTGCAACCTTATGCCACTTCACCCACCATCCCTACCTAGGTGTAATCATTCTCACCAAGTAGCTATAACCTTACTAAGGTTCTGAGCACCACATTTTCCAACACCCCACATTAGGTCAATCTCACACAAGACCACTAGGAGAACTCATTCCTGCAAAATCAAATCACAGAGTTCAATACTCCTCTTGTAAATGAAGTTGTAGATGAAACATTTGATGAGCCAGAATATAATTTTGATGACTTGTTTGGTAAAAAACATGAAATGGATGTAAATTTAGAGCACGATGGAAATCTTAAGATAGAGTCTAGATTTGTTGAAAATGTTAGTATTAACGATAGCTTTGAAGGAGATGAGGTATTAATACGGGATTGTTGTCACAAGAAATCAACAATATCTTCCAATGATTTGAACAACTCTCCTAATCGAGATGAGAATCAGGGTGATGAGGAATGGACAAAGGAACATGGTTCATGTTGGATTGATATCCCTCGTATGCAAAATTGAATAAGGGAGAAATTAGAAGAGCTAGGAGATCTGAAACTATCAGAACTTGTTGGGCCAAGTGGATGTAGGATACATCGAACTAATCAACACTCTCAGATGGATTGCCATGTCTTCCTAGGAAGGATGGAGTTGTATTTCAAGCAACTAATCACTAGTGAAGGAATAATTATGGAGGATCCTTGGAGTACGTATCCCTCTAATGAAAAGGATGAAACAACTAGCACACATGAAAATGGTAATCAGTCCATCCAAAATGATGAGAGTAACTGTGTGAAGAGGTTTAATTCTTCCCTATCTTTTGATGACCTAGATCCTTGCATTGAGATGGATTCAACAACTGATGAAACTCCTCTACCTAGTGAGGGCTTGATAGAAGTGGAGAATGGATTCATCGATGCATTCATAGATTCCTTCATGATGGTGAATGGGGAAGAAACACACTTTGATGGGTTAACGCAAGAAGATGACTCTGCTGATTTAAGTAGTGAACGGGTTGAAACAAATAACACACTTCAAGATGCGATTGCTAATGAACCTTGTGGTCAAAGACAAGGACTTAAATTCCAAAATGGAATCTTAAGAAAAGAAGTTCGAGTAGATGTGCAGATCAGCCAAGTGTTCCCTAAAGAAATTTATGACGGGGTACATTTGGATGAAGCAGGGGAATGCCAAGGAAGCAACCAAGAGGTTATCTCAGAAGTTGAGTCTCTTCAATATGAAGAAGAGAATGAGACCAGGGAGTATTTTCTTGATTTTGATTATGTTTACTCAAATGTGTTGGTTGAAGAGAGTCCTTTCTTAGCATCCACAAATGAATTTGATCCTAATACTGATAAATTTGATGTTGATTGGCATGTTCTTGTTGATGATGTGCAGGAATATGAATTGAGAAAGTGTTTTCTTGGCTCTGACTCTGTGCATTCAAATGAGTTTGAAGAAAATCCTTGTTCACCCTGTGCTAGTATCCCTGACATCAATGGTGATAAGCTGGATGCAGATTCTCAAACCTTTGAAGGTGACATGTTTCAAGAAAGTGTTGAAAGTAAGACTTCATCCCAGGAAATCAAAAAAAAAAATGACTCTATACCTGAGGTGAATACAGAGATGTTGGTTAGTGAATATCCTAGCTGCGAGACAAACCTTGCTTCGGTGATGTTCCATGAGAAATTTTGAGACCACAGGAGAGGAGTTCTATATGTTGTCGGAGGCGGGATTAGGATGGAATCCGAAACTGAAACTTTGAAGAAGTTTTAATCTCGGATTTAGTTTCGCCCCCGCCCCCGTTGTGTTTCACCTGGGATCAATTTTTGCTCTGATCCCGCCTGCGTTTGTTTCCATCTTTGTCCCTCACGTTTGGTTTCTTTTGCGGGCACGGAGTTGGGATGGGGTCTGAACTAGAAAATGATTGTCAGTCCCATGGCTTGTTCCCATTCTGACTCTGGTCTTGGTTCTAATTTCTTTTTGGCCCTGCCCCCACTAGTTTTTAAGGAGGGGTGTCATTTCTGGGTCGTATTTTGTCTCGATCCCGGTTCTGTTGGGATTCATCTAATTTTTCCTCTTGTCTCAGTCCCGGTCCCAAATTGGTTCCGCCTCCACCAGTTTTGAAAGGGAAGTGTGTTCCTGGTTCGGATTTGGTTCTACCTCCACCAAAAGTAAGTCTATTCTTGCGAAGTGTAATAAAATGAGAGAAGTATGATGGGTAAGATTGAAGGTAATATTTTTATGGTGTAAAGGACTAATGGAGACCTTATTTTTTAGGATCAAGTCGTGTACATGATGATATTTCTTGAGGAGTCTCCTCGAAAGGTGACTTCGGCGAAAGGTCTTTCCGACCCGATAGGGTCTCGCCAACATGTTTTCTCCCTTCAGTGTAATGGAATGCGCTCGATGAAAGGTCTCGTCGACCCAAAGATGTCTTGGCAACAGGGCGTGAGTTCAGGGTGAGGTCTTCCCGACATGAAAATTCTCCCCAACGTGGGTGTGCTCTCCAAAGAAAGAGAGGGTCACTGTGAGGTCTTACCGACTGCCACATGTCACACTGATAACTTGTAGAAGGACATATCTAGAGCAGGAAGAGGGCCGAAGGAAGAAGAATGAAGCCATGAGTCACAGGGATAGCGGGGGTCTACTGGAAAAAGGGTATATCGGTATTAATGGTAATACTTTAGAGCATTCAAAGCAGCTCAGCGTGGAAGTTTGAAAATGGACACAGAGGCTAGAAGTAAATGCTGTAGTTGCAAAAGATTTGAAGGTTTCTCCTGGCAGAAATCTTTCACTGACATGGACAGCAGGGATTCACATTTAATGCAGAACCAACTTTATTCAAAAGATCTAGAGGCTGACCCTTCTGGAGGAAGATATTTTTGTAAACCCTAAAACAGGGGCTAACATTCTTTTTGGGTACGCTTTGTATATGGCATTCTTGCCTCTTTGTAAAGGGTAGAGGTTGTAGGAGTAGAAGTTTTAGAATATATAGAGAGGGAGGAGATAGAGTTGCATCTTGGTTCTTTGTAATGTGAGCTTCTTTCATCTTCTTGGATAGGAGTTAGATCCAATATAGACTGTAATGTATTTTCAAGTTCTCTTAGTATAGATGGAAACAATCTAGAGTCATGGATTTTCTATACACTGGTGATTGTGCCAGATTTTTAAATGTTGCTTATCTTTTTCACTAACAGTAGAAGCAACCATATTAAAATCTACTTAAAATTGTGTTTCAGAATGTTGTTTATCTTGGGTTAATCATTTGACTTGAGAAGCTTTCAAGGAATGAAATTTGATTTTATGTTTTGTTTGAATGGTGACTTGCAATCTGCTGTTGAAATCAGCACTGTGAATGAATGAAACTGTGTGTTAATCAGAAGTTAATTTTGTTCTACAGTTTTAGTTAGGAATTCCTTGAAAGGTAACAAGTCTGGTTAAGTTGGATGAATTAACATTTTTTTCTATTCCAAAGCTCTGATCTATCTTTTTTTAGGTTTCTTTAAAAACCCTGGTTAGAGTAGGTTTAAGTTTATGTTTGATCTCAGAACAATCCAGAAGCTCAACACCAGCAGGCCCCTTGAACATTACTATTACATTCACCACTGAGCAACATCAACACAATTGAGAACCAACTACAAAGACCTTGGGAGCTAAGATATCCATGTGTTGTCTTTCTCTTTCA
The DNA here is from genome assembly GCA_007258455.2 of Sequoia sempervirens. Classification (NCBI taxonomy): domain Eukaryota; kingdom Viridiplantae; phylum Streptophyta; class Pinopsida; order Cupressales; family Cupressaceae; genus Sequoia; species Sequoia sempervirens. Next base: position 8,086 of record VDFB02351133.1, read on the forward strand.
GGAGAAACAAAATAGTAATATTTTGTTTACACATTGTTGTGCCATCGGACACACCAACAAAGTTTTTGAACCACATGGGGCATGGGAGGAGGATGAATGTAGCCAATGTGTTGTACAATCTTCTCTCAATCATGATGGTTGAGACCTAGAAAGGTAGGAATAATTTTTTTCCCACCATTGCCTGATTAAATTGCTAGTTGAAAAATATTTGTGTGATGTTTCTAGAATGAATTGGGAAGAGTTTATTAAGGTTGATCAAGATTATCTCCAAGAGGAGTTTGTCGATATTGAACATTTTCCACCTAGGGCTATACCTTGATCTCGTAGGTCTAGTAGAAGGGTAAGAAAAATAGAAGCCATTCCTAGTGCTTCAACCTCTAGCGCTAGCTCTGGAATGAATCCTCCTACAGCAAAAGAAACCATTGAAATTAGTTCTTCTACAATAGAGCACTCAGAAAAAGAAAACTCTTCCTTGGATCCTGATGATGATGAAGTACCAATCAAAACCATCATGAAAACTAGGGCACAACAGAGGGAGGTAGAAATAAGAAAAGGAAAAACTGAAACACATCCTGTGGAAATAAAAGTACCAAGTATGAAAAAGAGGAAAGTTGATACTATTCCTCCTGCAGCCAAAGGAAGATGTGAAGGACCTACCAGAAAATCCCTAAACCTAATGAGATCCCACATGAGGACCCTGAAGCTCCAATGGAGTAAGAGTGTGTTGAAAAAGAAGGAGAAGGCATATTTAAGGGGGAAACAAACATAACACTAGTTGATCTTGCTAGCATTGTAGAGGAATTGGAGGAAAATTAGAACTTCTTGCAGCATGAACAAGACGTCTTGCAGCATGAATTCCTACAACCACAACCAAAACTAGAGTAGGATTTCCTACAACCACAACAAGAGCAAGAGTCCCTACAATGAAAGGAAGAAGAAACAACACCCTCACAACTAGAGATAAATGGACAGCCTGAGTCTATGCAAATAATGCCATACGAGGAGTCATCATCAACCAAACGACTAGTAGGCATTCATAATCCTCTTGATTTTTTAGTACATGCAACAATTTTGAATCTTTGGACATAAATACAAAGAGAGGAAGAATGGAAAAGGGAAAAATGGAAGTTAAAGGAAGAAATTCAATAGAAGGATGAGGAAATTGAGGAGAAAAATGCAAAAATTGCTACCTTGAAGCAGAGAGTAGATGATATGGCAGCTTTGGCACTAAAGATTCTGGAATGTAGAGAACCCCCGAGGGTCTATACTCTACTCCTAAAAGAGAAGTATCTCTCTTTTAAAATGTCAAGACTTTCCTCAAGTTTGAATCCTTCTATTGATACCCCTATGGAATTTTTCAATACTTATAGAATTTCCTCCCCTCAAATGAAGAATTTGTTATGTGAATTTTATTTACATAATTATGTTGTCACAAAAGACCATGAATAGAACCCACTACTGTATGTTGGAGATGTTAAATTGAGAGCATTCATGTCTTGGGTACAAAATGAAATTATTTGGGGACAACAACACGGTGTTTATAAACAATTGGAGTCTGATATCCCTTTACATGTTAGAGATTAATCAAATAACCCAAGGGATATTTGCAGAGAATGGCATAGAATGTTGCTCAGAACAAGCTATGGCAATAGGATTATTCCTTGGATTGAGGCATCTTACACCGAGTATGAGGTAAAAATAGCAGCAAAAGAGGAAACCATGAGGAGATGTTTATCCCAGAGATGGAATAGTTTGACCGATGAGCTAAAGCAAGTTGAGCCTCATTCCATCCACAATTATATTGCAACATTGAAAAGAATTGAGAGACATATTCAGATTGGAAGAAATCAGGGATGACATTAGCTTCCCTTGACTTTTTAGCCACCCATGCTCATGTGGCATGTTCCAAATTTTAGATTCTACCAGAATGATATTGCTGCAGAAAGGAAAAGATGGGAAAGATTTGACAAATTGGGAGGATTCTATTGGGATCCTGACTCACTCACTGTAGCCACTGATGTTGGAAAACTCTTAGTTGAAATTTTCAAAGCTTTGATGAAGCAAAAGAACAACTCTTCCCCTATTGGAGGACCAACAAAATGTTAGGTTGGGGGGAGTAATGAGACTAGTTTTTGGTCTAGATTGGGAAAAATCTATAGTCTTTTTTCTCATTAATGTTATGGATTTTAATGCTTAAGTGTTGATATTGGCATAATGTTTCCCTCAAACCATTAGCATTTGACATTACCCTATCTCTACAAGCTTTAATGATATTTCGCATAATAAGTGGGTCATCTATGTTGATTTTCATATGATTAATGAGTGTTTCATAGAGTGGTTATTGATGTGTAATTATTGTTCATACTAACCTTGGACTGCAAACTTAATACATAAAGTTATCAAGGACATCGCCAACTGGGCATAGGCCATAACATTCAGCTAAGAGGCCGCTTTAGGTCAAAGGCAACCAACATCAGAGATTCTTCATGCAATCGAATGTAACTGCCTTGTAGTGGACCTTAATGATCGATCATGCATGGGTGTTACTACTGTGTTGGATCTGCGCTTGACTCGCATGTCTGACTAGATTCCATGCACGCGTAACCGTCGCCACTCCACTTTCCCCTACTTTCTCTAAAGGGTTTCCTCCTAGTTGTGGAGTTGACTACCTTGTTAGCTATAGTATAAATAATAATTTGATGCTCGTTCTTCAAGAGGTTGTAAAATTCTACATTGTACTCTCATTTCAGTGATAAAGATACATTACTCTTTGTATGCACGATTTACAATGAATAAAAATAAAGTTCTGAGTTTGAACATCTGATTTGTTGTTAGCATAGAGAATACTTATCAAAGGGGGCCCACTTGGTGAGTAATACATTCTCTTATTTTATCATTAGCTTAGTATTGCTTGTCGTTTGGTACTTAGTTCAAAATCTAGCATTGACTATTCCTGCAGCCACTAGAAGTCCATTATGTGTATGTTCCTACAGCCAAAGTAGAAAGAGTAGTTCATGTTTGATGCTTGAATCTTTCATTCTTGCTTTGCATTTCAGTTTAGCATAGTTGTTGGTTGATGCTCAGTATTTGCTTTACTTCCTTTCCAGCAATTTACTTTCAACATTGTGTTTCTTAGCTGTAGGATGCAATGACTAGTTTAGCCCCTAGTGCACATATAGTGCCGACCCATTTCAAGTTCACATCCCTGGGTTGACAAGTTAAATGCACATTCATAGTGGTTGAATTACTATTCAGGATAGATGTCCAATCTCAGAATTATGGTCGTAGAAGCCCAGTTATGAAATCATTGTAGGAGGTAGACATTAATGATACCTCAGGATTAGGGAAGGATCAACAATGAAGCGAGGAAGCGTGCAAGTAAATTTTCTCTCTAAACTGGCCTTCTGTAGTTCGTTGAGATTAATGAAAGAATGGATTAGGTTAGTGATACAAGTTGATTGATAGATTGCAACACTTGAGCTAGAATTGCTATTTTCCATGGATGAAGTTTTAATTGCTTTAAAAGCAATGACTTAGATTCAATCTTGAGCTGTAAGTTACCAACTTGCTCACATAAGGAGATTTTGAGTCATTAATCTTGCATGATTCAAATTTCCTATTTAAATGTAGATTACTTGAGTGATTTTCCATGTCATAATTCATTTTGCAATGAATGAGGGTCGAAGGTTGATAAAGAAGTGTGCTAGAATTGAATTCTCCTAAGAAGTGTGTAGACATTCTAGGAAAGTAGGTCTGTCATGATGATTCAAAAATCTGAGGGGTTGTAATTGTTTGAGCCTAAGGGAGGTCTTCGGAATACAACTAGAATGGATGGAGCTCCTGATATGCTGAATAGAAGAATAGGATTAGGGAAATTCAAGGAGTATAGTACCAAGGAAAATTACCATCCAAAAGAGTAGATAGTTTCAGAAGAATTAGTTAAACACAAGAAGGGGGTCGTGAAATATAAAAAGAGGGCATGGATGGAGAGTGAGCATTGTAAGGCCTACCCAAAGGAATGCAATTCTCCATGTGAGGTTCTTAATAGCCCTTCACACAATGAGGGTGACACTGAATCAGAGGGAAATTATTATCCCCTCTCCCTGGTACTATCGAGGAATCCTGATAAAGAGGTGGTGACAGTTTCTCTAGTCCAACCACAAATAAAATATTGGCAAATATCCTCTGAGGTTGATGACTCAAAGTGATGATTACGCCCTATTTTTTTTTATGATACCATGCCCTTTCTATTAGTATTATCCTATTTAGCATTCATGTGATTTCTTGTTTCATGTGTTAAGGTGGAAATCTTTCAAGTTGGTATGTAGGAGAAGTGTCAAACTAGTTAACTTTGGTAGTACGTATGTCGTTTAAAGGCGATATACAAGTTTGTGCTAGAGTTGCTATTGGAGAATCTTCTTTGTTCAACAAGGATGAGAATTCAACATGGTTACAACAAACTCTACTTTTCAAGGAGGTTGTGTGTCTTCATTCAGGGAATATGGAATGTGCTCTTTTACTCTTCCATTTTCCTTAAATGATTTCATATAACAAACTAAGAATATCTCAAATTCTAGTACAAATGAAATGAAATATAAATGTAATTAAGCCTGATGCTTGTTGCTCCCTTATCCTATAAAAGGGGATTTTAGGGCTTATTATAGAAGTCGGATTCTGAAGTCTTAATAGGGTTCTAGGTAAAAGTTAAGTTCAAAAGGGGCACTTAGAATAGAATTCTGTAGTAGGCTAGTAGTTTGTCTTGGATAAGAAGTCATGTATGTAACAATCTTAAATGAGTTTTATAGAAATTACTGATATCGAAACAAAATATTAGTCAAGGAATTGATACTCTCCTATGTATGTTCATTTCAAAGTCATAAATGAGAAATACCAATGGTGTTGTCATTTTTCTTCAAATATTTCATTTGAATGCATTACTCTGTTTTCATCTTTAATTTGATGAATTAATTAAAATGCTTAAATAGGGTCATAAACTTTGTAAGGAATGGCTTAGGATTGCTAAGAAGTAAACATTTCTTACACAATGAGTTTTCTTAAATGCAAAGAAATACAATAATAATCTGTTTATGTCCTAAATAAGTAATCCATATATTACTGATCCTCTTGTATGCTTGACTCCATTGCTCCAATTAATTAGACACTTGTCATTTTGTCAAAAAATATCGCATAAGATGAACAAATAGTGTTCCTAGCTCTAGACTTCTGAGAAGATAATACTAAAATAGAAAATCCATCCAAGGATAGTAAAAATGGAATTATTTTCAATTCCTAGCAAATTGCCAATCCTTCATTTGAAAATCTTCCAAATATTCAATGAAATTGATTTTATTTGCTATAAAAGGAATTAATTTGTGTATAAATGTGTTACTAATTGATTATATTGCACGAAAATGCAATTGGTATTACCCTCCTAGGTTTCACAGAGCCTGAACTGAAGTAGTATGGACATTAAAATCCTATTCTCATTGTGTTGGCCACTAACCTAATAGTTCTTCATCATAGAAGTTGGCTACTTCTTAAAGGATTATTCGGTTCTGCTGGAAAACTCACCAACAGTACAATTCACAAACATATCTATCCCAAATTTTACCAAGTGTGGAGTTGAAATTTTAATGTTTGGAACACTTGTACTTGGTATATCCACCTTTGGCATGTATGGATTTGGTGGGATGATGTTGTTTTGTGGAAGACTCATGCATTGAGTGTTTGGTTGATAGATTTGAAGTTTTGGACTTGGATTTAAATCTACCATCGAGAAAGGTGTTCCAAAATTTTGACTAGGCATACTCTCATTTTTTGTACCATTGAGGTTTGTAGGAGATAATGATCCCATGTATGGATTGTATAAATGTGATTTTTGATAACTAAGTTGCATTCTAAGGCTTTGATAGTTTGGTTGAATTGGATTACTCATGATGTATTGATCAAGTATATATTACATGTTCTTCTTGTGTTATGACCTTGTTGTAAAAAGTGACCTCTAAGGTGTTTAGGACCAATGATGAGATGAAGGATGAAAGGGGTGAATGATATGGGTGTTTGAAATTTTAGGAACTTTGGATGAATGCTAGACTTAGGGTCTCATTTTGATTGGTTTGATTGGATAATGAACTTGTAAACCCTAATATTTAGATGTTATCTTAGGATGAACTTGTTCAAAGAAGTGATAATTTAACTAAGTGTGTGAGGAAGGATTCATCCAAACATACCTAACTAAAAAGGTGATTTTGATTTGGTTTAAGGATGTGCCCATGTCTAGACAATGATGTTTCCAAAGCTCTTAAAGTTGTTTGGTGGGATGGATTTTGATAGATGTTTGGGATGGATGAAGTGTTTAATTTTGATCCTAAATGAACCTAACAAGGACCTTGTTTACAAGACCAAGATAGTGAAGAACATTCTTTTCTCTAAGATTAGTTCAAACTAAAAGACCAGTGTTTGCATGAAAACCATATGACCAAAATATGCCAAGCACATGTGTGGGGTCCAATTGTTTCTTAACTTTTTTTAATGAGTTCCTTTTGCCACAAAAAATTCTTGATTAGGTTTTCAAACTAAATCTCCAATGTCTTAACTTGTTATCATCCCACAAAGTGTATTGTGTGGAAATTAAGGAAATCAATACAAATGTTTCCTATTTTTGACTTTAGGAAGTTAAAATTTGAGATATAAATCCAAATACTTAGAAACCTCTAAGGATACGAATCCCAAGGGCAAGCAATAGCATGTGAATTTGTTCAAGAATATTTGCTTCTCCTAAAGGGTTTGAGATTTGATGCTCATGTTAAATGTTTATTTTTCCAATGTTTTTGATTAACCAAAGTGTTTTGATTTCAAGAACATGCACAACCCTATGGATATTTGGGACAATATTTGTTGAGTCCCCACTTGGACAATTCTAGCTACGCCTACTTTCAACGGATGGATAGATGCTTGACCACATAGGCTCCCCCTTATAGTGTGCTCACTTTTTGGGTCAGCCAAGCATTAGTACCCATGAATCTCCCATGGCATACTTCCCATCTCTACTAAAATACATAAAGGTATGGGGCGGCTTCAAAATGACCGTTCTTGCACCAACAAATACATAAGGATTTTGGCCTTTTTAAACAAGGGGTTTTAATGTAGGAATTTCGTTCGTGGGGGACTATCCATGTAGTGAGAGACCATTGCTGCCCTTCTCATCAAAATAATCCTTTTGATACTTGCATTTATTCAATTACCCACACTTATATCCTAGGTGGAAGTCACTTGGCTTTAGCGTGTTCCCGGTTGGGTTGTTCCCTTGGGTGATTACTTTTTCCAATAAGGCAAGCCCTCTAAGATAAAACAAAAGTGAGTAAACACATCTGTAGTTTAATCAATATTCATTTAGAAACAAAGAGAGAACACACGCGATATGTTCCACTCACACTCAGAGGATTTGTTCAATTTTAGGATCCAAATTGAAATGTGTGGGTAATCACTTATACAACTTAATATCACCAAAAACATTTTGATTATCAAGATCGTCGTGAGGCATGAGAGAAGCGCATACATCTTTTGATGATATTATTTTGGGTAAGTGATTACAAAGACAAAGATGCACATGTTCATTTTAAATCCTCAAAATAATGATTTGATTCTTTTTAAAGCACCAAAACGAAAGAT